>JAODAL010063081.1:0-19417 GCA_025379985.1 Phyllomedusa bahiana
GATTACCCACGGGTGGGTAATGAGTTGACATTTGGTTTGCTTATGTTGGACGATGCTGATGATTCTGATACGATTTTTTGGGGCCGCGACTGGGAGGACAGGAGGTAAGACTGCGGGATAAAGGGTTTGCATTAAACCCATGAAGAACAGATTGGCGACGCTGTTCGTTACTGGTTTTCACGGGCCTTGCCCCAGCGAGACAGGCCCCCAAAGTCGAATTTTTTCCATGTTCAAAAATATAAAAATTTTGAGGGGGTTAAGAGTTTTGGAAAACCCTTTTTAAAAAGACGGAAAAATCACAGCTTTCTCAAATCCCAAATCAAAACAAAATTGCGGGTTTCAATTTTAACGCAAAGTAATCTATAAAAAAGTTGACTGCCCCAAAATAAAAAAAACACCTGTTGAAATGATCGGGATAAAAAAAGGGTATTTTTTGGCACCTATCAATTCACCGGTGGTATAAAAAATTGCTGTTTTCACATTTAACTGCAAATAGCTCTATCAACAAAGCTGTACTGCCCAAAAAAAAAAAAACGTATTGAAATGAATTCGGATAATAAAAAGGTTTTTGGACCTATAACCTGTGAGACAAAAAATTTGCGGGTTCAATTTAAGTGAAAGGTGCTTTAAATCAACAAAAGGGAATTGGGCAAAATTTGAAAAAGAAACCTTCTGAAATGTTACTGGATAATAAAAGGGAGTTTTGCACCTAAAAAAGAACCTGCATTACAGAAAAGATTTACCAAATATAATTCAGGCTCCCCAATACCGGGAAAATATTTCAAAAGAAAATGTTAATAATAAAGCTATTGAGTGCAATGCTACACTAAGTTTTGGGAAATTACCAGTATTCTTTAAAGAGCTTGTCTATGTTCGTCCGGGCCCCCCCCCCCCCCCCCCCCCACCCCCCCCCCCCCCCCCCCCCCCCCCCCCCCCCCCCCCCCCCCCCCCCCCCCCCCGCTCCCCCTGGGGACTTTACACGGTAATGCCCTTTTAAAAAATTTTCCCAACTACAAAACTTCAAATCTCTGATCAAACTAAGTTGTAAGGATCACAGCAACAGTGAGCTTTTCCTGTGAAAAAAAGAAAATTTCGTGAGCTTTTAAACTGAGCTTTTTGGAAAGGCAGAGCGCACGTCCTATGTCTGAGACCTGACAGACACGATCAAAAAACGGGAAGGGCTGTTCTATGTAAAACGGGGGTCAGGATTTTTCCAGCCAATCGCAACCTTACACACCCCAGCATACGCGCACCAATCTCACCCTCTCTATTCTGTAAGTGATTTGCTGGCCCCCCAAAAGACAAAGCGCCGAAAAGGGCCGTATTAATAGATTATGCACAGATTTTAACCAAATTATCCTGATCTAAAAAATCCGATAAACAAAAATCCCGTCCCCGATTTAAAATTTGTCGAAATAATCCCCAAACACTAAAAAATAACCCCTCGAATCGATGGGAGCCCTTTTTCCCAAAACGTTTTATTTTTAGGGCAGCCCCCCAAAAGCAACATGTGCCCGTTGATCCCTGCTTCGCCCTTTTGGGCATATTTCCCCGGAACAAGCTTTCCCCCTAAAAATTTTCTTTATGCAAAACCCTTTAACTCCACCTGCCCGCAAAATTGCCCCTTCTTATGCAGGATAGGCCAGACCATAATGATTGCTGTACTGTACCAGATGATTACAAATATTTTCTGGAAAGCAGCACAGTATCAGATGGTATATCAGATGGTGTAACCAACAATAATGTCCTCTGGTCAAATGAGCTACAGTTATTAGTCCTTATTTTTGCCCTGAATGCAAATAATGCATATGAACTTGTTCTGTATGGCTGGAGGATGAACTATATATATCACAATACTTTTTTAAAAATCAAAAATTTCCAAGCTAAGTAAAAAAAAAAAAATACCACACGGAATCTATAACTTAATATAAAAATAAAATGTAAAAGAAATCTATGATGTGAGTTTTCCATTCTGCTTCAATAAATGCCTGGAATTCTGACTTTGTAAAGAAGCAGCAGGGGATAAACTAAGAGACGTTTGTGGTAAAGCTAAGCCCGTGGTGAGGGTTCTCAAGGGCATCGAGGATTTTTTTTGGTCACTGGGGTTCCTAAGAGAGTGATGGAAACACTTTAAACTGTAAACTGACAAAGAGAGAACATCTGTGGTAAATACACAAAATAACAAGAGAAAATTTTTAATGTTTAATTTTAATGGGGATATGTGGGAAAGCAAAGTTTTTCTGAGATCAGGTGAAATTTCAAATCTTGAAGTTTATCCCCTTAAATGGGTTCTTCACTTTAGACAATCCCTACTTGTGTCCATTGATGATAATTGTAAATTGTGTCCCTGCTTGGCCCCCAGCGATTACCTGTAATCTGTGGGGAATCTTGGCTTTAAGTGTTAAATTCTGTTTCAGTGCCACCACTGCAGAAATGCAGCATTTCCCAATTCCTAATGAACAGTTTGCCAGAGTAGAAGTTTGTCCCACAGAGCAGGAGATGCTCTTTGTCATTGCTGTTCACTCTAGCCAAGAGATGAAAATCCTGAACAGAGAGTTCTCTCTTTTAACTTAGAATTTCCTAACAGGGCATATTAAAATGTGTTGTCTAAACTGGACAGTCCCTTTAAAGATGTAGCTGATTTTTTTCCTTCACTTAATTATAACAGCATAAATAAAATAAAATTAATTATTGATTTGATTATTTGTAGGACTCTTAGATACATATACATTTAAAACAAAAAATGATGCATCTTGCAGTATTTAAAGAGTATTTGTCACTGACAAAAGCTCATAATTTAACCAGTTCCTGACCAGTTTTCTTTCCTTAGTATATGCAGGTTTGAACACTGTAACGGGTGGCGCCGCGTCCTGTGGGTCACGGGCGCACCAGTGTCCCCCTCTCTGGGCGCCCGGCGGGGACGGGTGGCGCCGCTGACCATGCTATGGGTCGCGGACGCACCCGCCCCATGCACACCTGACCACGTTCCTGTCCTGCGCTCTCCCCCTGCCGGCCGGAACGCGCATGTGCGCCTCCTAGTGCGCGCGCTCGTTCTTGTGAATTTAAAGGGACAGCGCGCCGGTGATTGGATAATTGCCGGGCGTTGACCCTATATACTGTATGGGTCCACGTCACTTCCCTGCAGGATCTTTGTTGCCTCCGTGCCCTAGAGAAAGCGTTATCTTTGTTCTAGTCTCTGCCGTGTTCCTGACCCTCGCCTACGTTTCTCGACTCTGAACCTTGCCGTCTGCCCTGACCCTCTTGCTACGTTTACTGACCACAAACCTTTGCCGCCTGCCCTGACCTGTCCTCGACTACATCTACGCCTCACGATTCTGTACTACGCTGCACCTTGGCTGCCACCGCAGGCAAGTCACGTCAGGGGTAGCGACCTGGTAGACTCCCGCCGCAGCAAATTCCATCCCGCTTTGCGGCGGGCTCTGGTGAATACCGAGGGCTACTTAGACTCCGCTTCCTGGCGGGGCTTACACCATCGCCTGCGGCGGTCCAGAGGATCCACTATCCTGGCCGTTACAAACACTTTCTTACGTACGGTGATACTTCTAATTTTTTAGCCTTTTTTCCGTGACATATTAGGCTTTATTTTTATGTAATGTTTAAATTAGTTGTTTTTTTATAATACCTGGAAAAATAGTAAAACCCAAAATTAAAAAGCGTCATTTCTTAGTTTAAAAAAAAATTAAACTTAAATTAAAATTAAATACTGTGGAAATATAAGGGGAAACAAACCCTATACTTACTGCATCTGATCTGGATCTGTTAAGACCCAGTAGCATCTGTAGCTACCGAGCCCAGGGAGCCACGTGACTGCCGATGCTTCCTGCTAGTCTGCATATACAGCTGTGATCTATGCACAAATATTTCATAACGTCTGTGTAGAGATAATCTGCCACTACTCAGACGTATATAGTTTATGGGCGATCGTCAATAGTTTAAAGACATATATCTGTGAGGTACCACAAGATATGAAGACCTGCAACTTTGTTGAGAAATTTTTGAAAGCCCATGTAAAGAAGACATTGTTTAAACCCATTATGTGCATTAGGTTGGCCAAGATCAGCCTTAGGGTATGTTCAGATGATTTATAGCAGGCATATAGTGGAGCATACTGTGCACGCCGCTATACGTCTGCAGCTTTAGAAGTACACGCTGGCCAGCGCGTACTTCTAAAGTGCTCCATGCGTCCCCCATCTTCTCTCACTTTCCTAGGTACGTAAGCGCCAGAAGAAGTGACATGCAAACAACAAAAGCAGGATCCAACAGCACAGTTATGTCAGAGAGGATGCACAGTCCTTGACCCCTGAATTCACGAGGTTGAAGGGGTTATCTCACTACATTGATTCATCTTACCTCAGTCCTGTTTTCTTGGTTTTAATTTGAATTCAGGGGTGTGTTTACTGGCTTCTACTAGGCTGTAGTAGAAGCCAGGTCTGTAGCTATAGCAACCAGTGCTGGCAGCCTATCATGAGAGATCAAACAGGTCTGTAGCTATAGCGAACTGAGGAGCTGATGCAGCCCATACAAGAGGGGATATCTCAGAATAGGAAGGACACTGCTAATGGACACATATTGCAAAGTGACTTGTTTCTGCAAGATATTTAACATAGAAAGCAATCCTTGTAGTGAGACAACCCCTTTAAAACTTACACAGCAACAAGATGAAGAGAAAGCATCCAGTGGGTTTTAAAAAATAAAAAGTGATTTTTTATTCCTCCAAAAAACACCCAAAGATACATACACCATTTCAACCTTAGCACAGGTCTCTGACAAGTATAAACAAGTCACTTTTTTTTTGCCAGTGCACAGTATGCGCATAAATGTGGGGAAAATGGCAGGTAATCATAACACTTAAAGGGGTTTTGCCACGAGGTAAAATTGACGTGGGAAGCTTGCAAATGAAATAATAAACATTTTCACCATTCATTATTATTAAAAATTCTGCACTGTTTCTGTCTTAGCTGCTCCTTTAGTGATCCATTGTTTACAGCTCGTCTCCAGGGGATACGACCAGGGCTGAGAGCTGTCATTCTACTCCCGTCCCTTGTACGCCTTAGTAATTTATCAAAAAGTGCAAATAAAGCAACCTCAATGAGGTCTGTGCATTGATAAAGAGAAAAAAAAACCTAAGGGTTTGGTTCCTGCAGGTATTTGAACCTAGGATCCTTGTGCCTGGAAGCAAAATCTTTACCTCTCAGCTACTCACAATGCTTTACATAAACAAAACTTTTATGACTACAGAGAGGAAAGGCCTGGTGATGTCATCCTACTGGGTCACATGATATGCAATTCAAACAAATCACACATGCCCCCTTATGAGCACACAGAGCTGGAGAGCTGGAGGCAAGAAATGAGATCGTGGCAAAACCCCTTTAATGAGAATAGATGGCAGTGCTTGTGCAGGTCCTCGGCAGTTTATTTCTATGGGAGCTATACAGCTGAGCAAGTGTGCTGACCTGTTTGGAACTCCCACAGAAATGCACAGGAGCACATATCCCTATTCTCCTTGGCTGGCTCATAGCGAGCTGGCTGCAGACCCGAAATAAGGAGATAAGAGCACCCCTTGAATAATTCTGTACTTGCTTAAAGGGAACCTGTCAGGTGGTTTATATTGTTCTATCTGAGAACAGGATGTGATAGAGAGAGAAGAGCTGACCTCTGTATGATTTGAAGCAGGATAAGATCTGTGATAGTGAAACTAAAAGTGCTACTGATCCCGCCAGCATACAGTGATTTACTGTCTGCTCTGTATACACACAGATACAGGGAAAGCTATCAATCACTGTGTGTGGGTGGGATAAGCAGGACTCCTGTTGTCTCTTAAAGGGGTTGTCTCGCTACAAGGATTGATTTGTACGTTAAGATCTTGCAAAAACAAGTCACTTTGCAATATATGTCCATTAAAAATGTCCTACCTATTCTGTGATATCCCCTCTTGTATGGGCTGCATCAGCTCCTCAGGTCGCTATAGCTACAGACCTGTTTGATCTATCCTGATAGGCTTCCAGCACTGGTTGCTATAGCTACAGACCTGGCTGCTACTACAGTCTAGTAGCAGCCAGTAAACACGCCCCTGAATACAAAATGATATCAAGAAAACAGGACTGAGGTAAGATGAATCAATGTAGTGAGACAACCCCTTTAAGGAGTCTCATCACTTCCTGCTCTCAGATAGGGTAGCATAAACCATCTGACAGGCTCCCTTTAAGGCTCATTTGTGGGAGTAGATGTACACAGCGGGCTTCATTTATTAAAACTGCCTAACAGGTAACCCTTCCCTTTATAAGCCTTATCTATTCACAATTGTAATGCTAGCAATCACCCCCCTCATGGATAGCAGACATGTAAGTAGGCATGTACGTACTTAGCTCTTCATCCCCATCTACTAGGTCCTTGATGAAGGCCTAGTTCGGCCAAAACATTGGACCGTGGGAATATCTTCTTTTCTTCTGTGCATTGTATTGAAATGTAGAGCTGACATTCAACTGTATTACACTATTTTGTTTGAATTAAATCAATTTTGCCACTTGATTTACAGGATTGCCATATATTTACTACACTGGATGGGATGGCTGCCATACCCACCCGAGAATCGCACAGTAATCTCTGGTCCTGGATGTTAGAGCAAACTCTGGTCATGGCTATAAGAGCAGGACCCCAGCACCCTCTAGCAAATCTCTGGAGCTCTGCTGCCCCACCAGCCACAGATAACAATCTCAGGGGCACATACAGCTACCAGGCCACATGTTCAAAACCCCTACACTAGTGCTATATACTGAGTTTAGGTTTTAATATGGTGAATGTGGGTGGTCTATTATGCCATAAACAAGAACCACATATGGCTTGAAACGGTAAGCTTGCAATTGTTTGTCCATTGTCCCATTTTTAATGGATGAATAAAAAGGAAGTTTTTAACTAGTATTCCATGGATTTTGTATATTTTGGATGAAAAATACTGCAGGCCGGCGGGGCATCCATGCACAAGACTTAACGCCCAGGATTCCCATACGAAGCACAAACCAATGGAGGTGAGCCAAATATATGTCTAATTGTAACGGACCTAGGTAGTGGATCCACTAGGCCGCCACAAGCGATGGTAATAGCCGTACCAGGGAGCGAAGTCTAAGTGGGTCCCGGTTTTCACCACAGCCCGCCGCAAAGCGGGATGGACTTGCTGCGGCGAGATTCCACCAGGTCGCTACCCCTGATACGACTTGCTTGTGGTGGTAGCCGAGGTGCAACGCAGGACCAAATCGACAGGCAAACTCGTAGTCGGAGATGGGCTGAGAGGTCAGGGCAGGTGGCAGAGGTTCGTGGTCGGGAAACGTAAGCCTAAGGGACTGGTACACTGGAATGGCAACCGGAACGTAACACAGGCTTCCTTGCATAGGAATGAGCACTATGGAATCGGTGAGGGCCAGGAAGAGGTGAAGCGTTAAGATAGGGTCAGCGGCAGGTGCTTCCAATTATCGGCGCGCTGGCCCTTTAAGTTTTACAGAGCCAGTGGGTGCGTGCCCTAAGGAGCGGGGGTGCGCACACCGGCCGTGAACACAGACAGGACCGCGGTCAGGTGAGGACGGGCGCCTGCGGGCTCGGGTGCGCTCACGGGACACGGCGCCACCTGCACAAGGCACAGGCTGCGCTGCAGGGGAAAGAGTGCGCCTGCAGCCCGGACCACGGGCTGCGGCGCCACTCGTAACACTAATATGTTGCTTTGTACTGAGTAGTACATTAAAACATATCACGTGCAGACCATTAAGTTGTATCAAATCTCACTGGTAAAGAAGTGATTTATAGTTTTTAAATAAAGTAGTCCCTTGAATGCAACATCTCACAACATACTTAGAACATGTTTATTTAAGGCTAGGTTTACGCCATGTTTAGGCTTTACATTTAGCTTATAGGCCATGAAATTATCACAATATATATATATATATATACATCTGGTGTGCTTATAGCCTATTATAAACTAGCTATTATAAGCCAACTCTATGCCAAGAGAGTGTTCTTTGGATACACTAGGTCATTATATGTTACTATACTTTTGCCCCTTGTTTTGAAATGTGTAGTCAAGTACATTTTACAGTACATGACTGTTCAAAAAAGCAGCGTGTAATATACTGTACCACTTTCTAAAGCTGTCAACGGCAGATGTACACAGCTATAAAGGCACACAGTGCCTTGTAGGAACGCTTAAAAGTATGAAAAAACGTTAACATTGAAATAAGACTTTAATATATATCATAAGATCAGATATATGTATACAGTATCTCAACAAAAGTGAGTGCACCACTCACTTTTTTGTTAATATTGTATTATATATTTTCATAGCACAACACTGAAGATATGACACTTTGATACAATGCAAAGCATTCAGTGTACAGCTTGTAGAACAGTGTAAATGCATTGTGCACTCAAAATAACTCCACACACAGCCATCAGTGTCTAAACTGCTGGCAACAACAGTGTCATGTGACTCGTTAGTGTTACAAGGTCTAAGGTGTGAATGGGGAGCAGGTGTGTTAAATTTGGTGTTATTGCTCTTACACTCTCTCATAATGATCACTAAAAGTTCAACATGGTCTCTAATGGCAAAGAACTGTCTGATGATCTAAAAAAAGAACTGTTGCTCTATATAAAGATGGTCTAAGCTATAAGAAGATTGCCAACACTCTCAAACTGCAGCATGGTGGCCAAGACCATACAATGGTTTAACAAGACAGGTTCCACTCAGAACAGGTCTCACCATGGTCGACCAAAGAAGCTGAGTGCACGTGCTCAGCATAATATCCAGAGATTGTCTTTTCAAAAATAGACATATGAGTGCTGCCAGTATTGCTGTAGAGGTTAAAAGGGTGGAGGAGTCAGTCTGTCAGTGCTCAGACCATACGCCGCACACTGCATCAAATTGGTCTGCGTGGCTGTTGTATCAGAAGGAGGCCTCTTCTAAAGATGACGCATTCGAAACCCTGCAAACAGTTTACTGAAGACAAGCAGACTACGGACATGGATTAGAGGAACCAGGTACTGTAGTTATTCGGTTTAGATTGTGTCAAGTGTGTCTGGTGACAACCAGGTGAGGAGTACAACGACAAGTGTGTCTTGCCTACAGTCAAGCATGGTGGTAGAAGTGTCATGGTTTGGGGCTGCATGAGTGCTGTTGGCTGTGGGGAGCTACATTTCATTGAGGGAACTATGAATGCCAACATGTATTGTGACTGGCCAAGCATGGCTGGACTGGCCAAGCATGTCTAGAGACCACAACCTTATTGAGCAGCTGCAGGGCATCCTCAAACGGAAAGTGGAAGTGTGCAAGGTCTCTAACATCCACCAGCTCTGTAATGTCATCATGGAGGAGTGGAAGAGGAATCGAATGGCTGCAAGCTCTAGTGAACGCTAAGAGAGTTAAAGCAGTGCTGGAAAATAATGGTGACCACACAAAATATTACATGAAAAAAAACTTTGAGATTCTTAGTCCACACGTTTTGATCAAAAGATGTTTATGCCTCCCCCGACTTACAACTGGATCTCAAGGCGGGTGTTCCTACGCTATCTTTATCTCTCACTAGAGCCAAATTCAGACTTCTCATTGGGCCAACTTATAAAGGGATGAATGGATGCCTCCATTTTGGTTTACTGCACCCCGCCCACCTCCACAGCTTGTTATATCAGTGCAGTATGCGTGCAAGGTTGGTGACTGTTTTTATTTTTTCTCTCTGGATTATAGAGGTTGGTTGGCCCAATGAGAAGTCTGTATTTGGCTCTAGTGAGAGATAAAGATAGCGTAGGACCACCCGCCTTGAGATCATGTGGTAAGTTGGTTGAGGCATAAACATTTTTTGATCAAAACGTGTGAATTAAGAATCTCAAAGTTCATGTATAAAAGATAGCATAAATGCTTCTTTAGGGATTTCCATGTATTGTATAGCATACAAAATAGTGACACAATTTGTCCATTTTCACTTAGGCGTGTACTCACTTTTGTTGCAAGCAGCTTAGACATTGATGGCTGTGTGTTGAGTTATTTTGAGGGCACAACAAATTTACAAGCTGTGCACTGACTACTTTACATTGTATCGGAGTGTCATATTTTCACTGTGGTCCCATGAAAAGATATCATACAATATTTAGATAAATATGAGGGGTGTACTCACTTTTGTGAGAAACTGTATATATGTGTGTGGCATATATTTAGCAAAACATTTCAAAGCAGTTCAGTTTTTAAAGTTTTATTTCAATATTACAGTTTTTTTTAATGATTTTAAGCATTCCTACAATCATAATATCCTGGTACATTGTACACTGACTATAGCTTGTTATGTTAACTGGGTTATAGACCTATATTGTGAATGACATCATAAGATCATATCCAGCATTTCAGCACTGAGGTCCCCAGTGTGCTTACTGAAGAAAGCAAGGATGGGTGGAAACGTCTGTGATAACGATTTATATTCGTACACAAAGGAAGATCCCATGTTCCCTTCCCGAGGCCTCTTTTATTCTTTAGATCTTCTTCTGCTTAGTGTTAGAGCTGATCATTTTGCATACGGATAGAATAATACGGCCATTAAATGTATGCAGAGACCAAAATGGTAATTCCATGCTTTTTCTGTCATGTTGTCATCAACTTATTAAACATCTGAGAAACTTTAATTGAAAAAAAATGTTTGTTTTTTTTTACCAAATTTTCCTTTATTTATTTAAGTACAAGGAGGTTTATACCTTGTTGATGATTAACATTTGATATATAGATAGAAGCTACAACATTGACTAATGCTGCAAATGGTTTGTTTAATGGCTTTGCAATTGCATCCAGTTCATTGTCCCTTGCCATGCATAGCTGTATTCATAAATCTGAAGGCTGTTGACTTCATATTTATCGGTATTTCCTGCTGACTCAGGTGGACATTTCTGAAAACTGTCTTGGTCTAAGACTTTTCTTGTTGCCCATAGCAACCAATCAGGGTTCCCCTTTCATTTCTTCAGAGCTCTATATGAAATGAGAGGGGAACCCTGATTGGTTGCTATGGGCAACAAAGAAAAGTCTTAGACTTAAACAGTTTTCAGACATGTCCCCCTTACGCTATGTTCACATGGCTTATTTGCGGGGCGTAATTACGCCCCGCAATTACGTTGTGTGGACGTGGGCGGGAGCGGGGGGCCGGCACTTCGCCGGCCCATAGACATTCATTACTAGCGGCGCGTATACACCGCTAGTAAATGACATGTCACTTATCTCCCCCCCGCGGAGGATTCGCTGAGCAGGGAGAGGAGACGTAATCCATAGTTCTCTATGAGAACTGTGGATTACCGTAATGACTGGGACGTATTCCAGCCGTAATTTGCGCACTCCGGCGAGTAATTAAGGAATGAAATACGTCCCAATTTAAGCATTGTGAACATATCCTTAGTGTCTGTATAGAACTTCTAGAACTTAGGAAATCTAATACAAAACCATGATGGATAGGACATGTTACATGCATTTTTTTCATGACTAATATAAACATGACTTACAGTATGTACAATACAGACAATACTCCTTTCACATTTTCCCATCCTCCTCCTTGAACCCTTTTATTTACTTTTAGTGAAGGACTGGGAGAATAGCTAAATCCAATTCCAACAAAAAGACTGTCATCTTTCCCACAGTGGTCCATGGATGTATTGTTCTCATGCCATATATTTGATAAGTCTCTTAAGATTAGCAGAAGAATAATTGAGACTTGTGCAGTTTCCAGTAATTTACCTTGAAGGGGTTTTCCATTTCAGACATTGTGATTTGCCATCAATGTTGGATATGTGCCTATAGAACAAGCCACAAACCTCTTAATTGGTTTTAATGGGTGTTCCAAGTACAGCCGAGCACGATACTCGATTCTACTGTTAACTTTCATTGATTTCAATGTGAGAGTCACAACCACCTCTCTTTTCAAACTGAGAGGTTTGGGGCTTGTTCTTGAGATAGGTACAGGTCCTATGGGTGAGAACCGCACCTATCTGACATTGATGGCATATCCTAGCAATATGCCATCGATGTCTAAATGGAACCACCCCTTTAAGCGTAACTGAAGATTCAGGTATCTTTTCAGGATAAGCTGTTATGTCTGTATACGTAAGGGATAAGAGTGTTTACAGCCATTATACAACTTGTGTTTCTCACCAACTTTTTTGCTATCATGTGACCCACACTACACATACAACACACACATACACAGAAAAAACCTGTTCCCTTATCTCTCTTTCAACACCTTTGAAGCAGCAGCATCGAGCATATTATAGAGCAGAAATGAATAGTGTACACTGTAAACCAAGCAATGTGGTGATATATAGCACTTATTACATTTCAGACATGCCTCTGTGTTTCTTTCTTTCTCGGTTTCCCTCCATTCTCCATAGACTTCTATTAGCACCTGCAAAATTATACTTTATTGAGCTGATCCATATTCAGAGTGAATAATAAGTCTAGGAGTGGGAAGAAGGAAAGAAGCCTGATAAGTGTAGAAACAGGAATATCTCTCCTTAGGGAGAGCACCATATAGGTGTGTGGAGATTTGAAAATTGCCTTTTTGCACCCCACTAAGCATCTGCATACCACAAGGCCTTATGGGAAAAGAGTTTGAAGCTCAAGCACCCTCTATTGGATGTAACAAATCCTCAATTTGCTTCTAACTCACTGAGTCTTTGGAAAGCAAAAGGGAGCCAAACCAATATTGCTCATCTGCAGACAGCTGTTTGTGGGTTTTGCCCCTTGTCAGTGCAGAGCAGAGCTTGCTGGCTGGCTGGGAAGCAATGAGTAGTTCCTATATGGTGCTCTCCCCAAGGAGAGATATTCCCCTTTCTGACCTACTCTTTGCCTCCTACCCACCCAGCTAGCCAGCAAGCTCTGCTCTTCACTGAGAGGGGGCAAATCTCACAAACAGATGTATGCAGATAAGTAATGCTGGCTTGGATAACATTCCCTTTTACTCTCCAAAGACTCACTGAGTGATAAGAAAATTGTTATATCCAATAGAGAGCGCTTAAAGTGGTTGTCTCACTACAAGGATGGCTTTTTATGTTAAAGATCTTGCAGAAACAGGTCACTTTGCAATTAGTGTCCATTAACAGTGTCCTATCTATTCCTAGATATCCCCTCTTGTATGGGCTGCATCAGCTCCTCAGGTCTCTATAGCTACAAACCTGTTCAATCTCTCACGATAGGCTGCCAGAAATGGTTGCTA
This sequence comes from Phyllomedusa bahiana, assembly GCA_025379985.1. Taxonomy (NCBI): domain Eukaryota; kingdom Metazoa; phylum Chordata; class Amphibia; order Anura; family Hylidae; genus Phyllomedusa; species Phyllomedusa bahiana. Next base: position 13,239 of record JAODAL010063081.1, read on the forward strand.
TAGATACAGTCCTGGCTTCTACTGCAGCCTAGTAGAAACCATTAAACACGCCCCTGAATTCAATATTAAACCAAGAAACAGGACTGAGGTAAGATGAATCAATGTAGTGAGACAACCCCTTTAAGCTTCCAGCTCTTTTACTATAATGCTTTGTGAAGTGTAAAAATAGGTATTTTTCTTAGTTGCTTGGGCTTCTGACAGCTGTACCACCTAAACTACATTAAAGACGACAGTTTAATGTTCATGTCAGTGTTCTTCAGTGCACCTAAGAGCAACTGCAATAACTTACTTCAATAACTTACTACATGAGCATATAGGGCCACATGTATGAAACGGTTTTGGTCTAAAACTCACTTTTTTGCCCATAGAAACCTATGGGGAAAAAAGTGAGTTTTAGACCAAAACTGTTTAATACATGTGGCCCATAGTTTGTAAGGCCAAAAAAAAGACAGACATCCATGCAGTTCAGCCTATTGCGCTCTAGTGATGATCCAGAGGAAGGCACAAACCCTCATGACGTAGAAGCCAACTGTCCTCCCTTTTTTCTGGAAAAAAATCCTTTCCAACTCCTATCTGGCAATCAAAATAAATGTTTGGATCAACAACCCTTCTCCAGAATCTAATCTTGCTAATCTTTCTGGGTACTGCAGTCCACCCAGTCCTTTTATTATTTTTGTTACTCACCTTTGAACCTGTTCAAGCTCTGTTTCTGTGAAATGGTGCCCAAAACTGTACACAATATTCCATGTGTGGTCTGATCATTGACTTTTATAATGGTAGAATGATGTCCTTATCATGTGCATCTATGCTCTTTTTAATACACCTCATAATCATGTTTTCCTTGGCAGCTGCTGCCAGACACTGGTTGCTGCAGTCAAGTTTACTGTCCCAAGTCCTTCTTCATGTCACTTTTTCCAGCATTTTTCCATTTAAAAAGTAGTCATGGAATGAATTTTGCCTTCCCGTGTTCTTAACCTTATCTGCCACTTCTCTGCCCAGGTTTCAAACTTATCCAGATCCTTTGGTAATAAAACATTATCCTCTAATGTTTTGACTAATTTACAGAGCTTAGTATCATCTGCAAATATTGATATTCTACTGTGCAATCTATGTGTAATACTGTGTAGTGTAATACTGAACCCTGTGGTGCCCCACTAATAACAGGAATCCAGTCTGAGTATGTACCATTAATCACCACCCTTTGTTTTCTATCACTGAGCCAGTTACTTTCCTGCTTGCATACATTTTCCCCCAGTCCAAGCATTCTCATTTTACTTACCAACTTTTTATGTGGACAGTATCAAATGCTTTAGAAAAAAATAGATAAATGACATCCAATGACTCACCCCCAATCCAGTCTAGAACTAACCTTCTCACAGAAGACGATGAGATTAGTTTGACAGGATCGATCCTTCATAAACCCATGCTGGAACAGAGTTACACATTTGTTTTCAGTGAGATACTCCAGGATAGCATCTCTTAGAAAATCTTCAAACATTTACCTACAACAGAGATTAAACTTACCGTCCTATAGTTTCCAGGATCACTTTTTGACCCTTTTTTGAATATTGGCACCACATTTGTTATTCGCCAATCCTTTGGGACATACCCCGTTATTAGACAGTCCATAAATGTTAAGAATAAGGGCCTATCTATCACATTACTTAATTCAATTAGGACACAGGGGAGTATACCATCAGGACCTGGTGATTTGTCTATTTTAATCATCTTAAGGTGGAGCTGCACTTCTTCCTGGGTTAGACAAGAAACATTTAAGGTGAAGTTTACGTCATCCCTCTGCCCACCAACAGGAAGCTCATTTTCCTTGGTAAATATGGTGGAAAAAACTTGTTTAATAGGTTTGCTTTCTCCTCATCACAAATCAAAATTAAAACAGCAATGTATTTGGTAATAGTCTTCATCTACCTTGTTAAAAGCTAATCATTGCAGTCACAAAACCCCTTTAAGTTGCTCCTCTAGGTGAATGTGTCGTGTCTGTGAATTGGCTAATTAATTTTCAGTATGCATGTATTACACAGAAATATTTGATAAATCTCATATTGTATATACTACATGCTGCACTTCACATTTCTGCAGTTTAGTAGTGTATATTTTCATATGTTAAACAAATCAAAGTGTAACAAAGCATGATTTCCAACCAGACCCCAACACCTAATCTATGTATACATTCCTTTCCTCTTCAGTGGCTACTAGAATAAACAGTCACACTCAGGAGGCTTATTGATATACAGTTATACCTTTCTGATCTTTCACATCACACGTTGATTGGTCCCTTATGGTCGAAATCTCCTTGTGTTCAAAAATATGTATTACCTTACTTAATTTACCAATATTAAAGTTGCACCAGCATAGTTAAGTACATAATTCAATAGGTTTAACTCATTCCAGTTCCTACTCACAATTGTAACACAAAATGGTTAATCTTTTAGATTTCTTTTACTAAAAGTATCAAAATTATTAGCTAAGCTAAAGAAAACTCCATTTGGAAGGGTCAGGAATGGAATGTGTCAATGATAACTCTGGAGTGGTTGGGAGGACAAGTGGAGTTCCAAAAAGAAGTGGAAGTTAGCTTTAAAAAATATACAAAACTATTTGCATAAAATATATGAAACGTTGTTGCACCAATACCATCTTTTACAGGCTATATGTCATACAATATATCTAATAACCAAAAAAATAATAATTATTGACATTATTAAGGTATACATTGCCTTGTGCAGCCAAACGATCAGACCCAGACAACCATAAAGGCTCTGCTCTAAACTGAATTTATAAAAAAAATAAAAAAAATTACAGCTGATTTTATTCACTACAGGCAGTCCCCATGTTACATACGGGATACGGACTGTAGGTTTGTTCTAATTGTATGTAAGTCGGAACAGCTAGATTTATTAAATGCTATTCCAGCAAAAATAATTTTTTTAGTTTTGGATAGTGCAGGGAAGGGTTTTTTTACATTTGTTTTGCTGTCTGTGACCTTTTTTAGAAGATTTCACCTAACGTTCTGTATCTCATGTGCAGCTGTGGCATGCTGGCACTTGGTTATCATGGGGTTGAATGTCAGCCACGCCCCATAAGTCTCCGTTTGTAACTAGGGGACGTATGTAAGTCAGAACAATGTAATTCGGGGACTGCCTGTATATATTTGTTCTAGAACAACTCAATTTTTAAAATTGTTATTGATATTTACCAAGTTTAATCTTCACATATGCATTGGAGGTTCCATTTGCCGCGTGTTCTGTCGGGAACAATGGACACCATGGCAGAAACCCAACGGACTAATCTTAATTAATCTGTCAGGTGCCATTGGTGCCCATTCTGCAATGGATCCTTTTGTTTCCGTTTTCACCTCTGCAACAAAGGTTCCAAACGGGAACTTCCAAAACAGATGGGAACTAAGTCTAAGATGAATAAAAGTAACCAATTAACTTTGTTTCAACAAATTAAATCTAGACTTTCAACTTTTCAAAGTAGCCACCTCTAGCTCATCTAACAGCTTTACATAATCAAGGTATTCTTTCTACATTTTCGTTTAGACATTATTCAGATTTTTTTTTTTCCAAAACATTGTTGCAGAAGTTCCCACAAATGTGCTGCACTTGTAGGTTGCTTTGCTTTTACCCTTCTATCCCGTTCATCCTATACAAACTCAATGGAGTTTAACCCTGGAGATTGTGCAAGCCATTCCATTCTTCGAAGCCTACTGGATTCTTCTTGTTTTTTTAGGTAGGTCGGACATAACTCAGAAGTATGCTTTGAATCATTGTCTTTCTGTAATATGAACCCTGACCAACTAGATGTACACTCTAGTGTAAGCGACCGCCAAGGGCACCACTTCATCCCAGGCAGAAAAGGGTGTGCAAGCAGTTATGGAGTGGACCGAATTTTCTAATGTGGAGGGGCACGGGGGGTACTATATGCCTTATTTGTCTAGGGCACCAGAACCTTGTCCCAGTCCTGATTGTACGAATCACAAAAATGCTGCGGTAGCCCGTTTGTGCCAGTTATCTTGTGGAACTTACCAACTCTGGATCCAGCTAAAAAGCCCCAGAACATCACACTTTCTCCTCCATGTTTGACATTTAAGAAACCATCTTTTCCATACATGACACTGTAACAAGAACAGCATGATGTACTAAAGATGTCAAATTTCAATTCATTAGTTCATTAAACTTTCTTCCACTCTTCAATAGTCGACTGGAGGTTCTGCTTGACCCAGGCAAGTCTTTTTTATTTTGTAATCTTAGCATTGGCTTACTTACTGGTATTTGACCTATCAAACCTACATTCACTTCACAGTTCAAATGGAAACTTGTATACTTTGTTCTGCAAACAGGATGTGATAGAGGGAAAGAAGCTGAGCTCTGTGATATATAGGGTTATATGATAGAAGAGAAGCTGAGCTCTGTGATATATAGGGTTATATGATAGAGGAGAGAAGCTGAGCTCTGTGATATATAGGGTTATATGATAGAGGAGAGAAGCTGAGCTCTGTGATAATATAGGGTTATATGATAGAGGAGCTGATTTCTGTGATATATAGGGTTATATGATAGAGGAGAGAAGCTGAGCTCTGTGATATATAAGGTTATATGATAGAGGAGAGAAGCTGAACTCTGTGATATATAGGGTTAATATGAGAGAGGAGAAGCTGAGCTTTTGTGATATATAGGGGTTAATGATAGAGGAAGAAGCTGAGCTCTGTGATATATAAGGCTATAGATAGAGGAGAGAACTGAGCTCTGTGATATATAGGGTCTTATTATAAAGTAGAGAAGCTGAGCTCTGTGATATATAAGGCTATATGATAAAAGGGGAGAAGCTGAGCTCTGTGATATATAAGGTTATATGATAAGGAGAGAAGCTGAGTTCTGTGATATATAAGGTTATATGATAAGGGAGAGAAGCTGAGCTCTGTGATATATAAGGCTATATGATAGAGGAGAGAAGCTGAGCTCTGTGAGGGATATGGTTATATGATAGAGGAGAGAAGCAGAGCTCTGTGATGATAGGTTATATGATAGAGGGGGAGAAGCTGAGCTCTGTAATATATAGGGTATATAAAAGAGAGAGAGAAGCGAGCTCTGTGATATATAGGTTTATATGATAGAGGGAGAGAAGCTGAGCTCTGTGATATATAGGTTATATAATAAGAGAAGAACAGAGTTCTGTGATATATAGGGTTATATGATAGAGAGTAGCTGAGCTCTGTGATATATTGGGTTATATGATCGAGGGAGAGACTGCGCTCTGTGATATATAGGGTTATATGATAGAGGAGAGAAGCTGAGCTCTGTGATATATGTGGTTATATGATAGAGGGAGGAGCTGAGCTCTGTGATATATAGGGTTATATGATAGAGGAGAGGAGCTGAGCTCTGTGATATATAGGGTTATAAGATAGAGGAGAGGAGCTGAGCTCTGTGATATATAGGGTTATATAATAGAGCACAGAGTCTGAGCGCTGTGATATATAGGGTTAGATGATAGAGGAGAGGAGCTGAGCTCTGTGATATATAGGGTTATGTAATAGAGGACAGAAGCTGAGCTCTGTGATATATAGGGTTATATGATAGAGGAGAGGAGCTGAGCTCTGTGATATATAGGGTTATGTAATAGAGGACAGAAGCTGAGCTCTGTGATATATAGGGTTATATGATTTGGAGCAGGATTTCTGAGTAAAAAGTAGAGAAAGTCTGTAAAAGTGAAACCTAAAGTACTGCTGACCCCGCCGACATTCAGTTATGGACATTTATCTCTGTATAAACACTGATCCAGGGAAAGTTATCAATTACAGTATGTTGGTGGGATAAGCAGGACTCCTATTGTCTCTTAAGGAGTCTGCTTCTTATTCAGAAATCCTGCTCCAAATAATATCATCCTATATATCACATAGCTCAGCTTATCTCCCTATATCCAGCATAACCCAACTTACAGGTTGTTCTTGACTCTGAAAAACTTGTCATCTTATTTTTAGTGGTTTTTGGACTTTTAGACCCCTTCCTGTTAGAGATTCCTCCAGTTTCCATGTGTCTTTTGATAATATCAACTATATTCAGAACGCCCGTTGAATTGAGTGGCAGAGTTTCGACCACCGCTCCATTCCGGAGCCCTTTCTCAAGACAGCAGAGGAACCCAGATGTAGAAAAGTACCTTTA
>JAODAL010063082.1:0-19417 GCA_025379985.1 Phyllomedusa bahiana
AAAACCATGGCAAGGAAAAGCCAGCGTTCTCAAAGACGCAAAAGGGGGGGGTAACAAAAAGTCTTAATCAGGGCATCAGAGAGCAGGCAGAAGCTTAGCAGCAAGCCATAAAGTGGGAGACAGAGACGGACTCAGTGAACCACCAAGAGCAAGCAAGCCTCACAACCAGAGGTAGCAAGCTACCTAGCCTGAACCAGCGAACCAGAGAGCCATGCATCCACTGCCAGCAAGCTTGAGCAGACAAGCCGCGCAGCTCCAGCTAGCGAGCCAGAAGGCCACTGCCACAAGGCTTAGCCGAGGAGCCACGCACCCGTTGCTAGTGAGCCAGAGTTGCGAGCCAGAAGGCCTCTGCCAACAAGGCTCAACCAGCGAGCCTAAAGGCCACTACTAGAGAGCCAGCGACCCAGAAGGGAGCTGTGTGCAATGCTCAGCCAGCGAGCCAAAAGGCCACTACTAGCGAGCCAGCGACCCAGAAGGGCACTGTGTGCAATGCTCAGCTAGCGAGCCAAAAGGCCTCTGCCAGAAATGCATAAACAGGGATAAAGAGGGTGCAAGAGAGCAAGCCAAAGGGTTGAGCAGCAAGCCAGAGTAAGCAAGAGACCAAGAAAGGTGAGGAGCTATAGTGGGAGCCCAAACCTGTGAACCACCAAGAGAGCCAGCAAGCCTCCCAACCAGAGGTAGCAAGGAACACAGCCTGAACCAGCGACCCAGAGCCATGCATCCACTGCCAGCAAGCTTGAGCAGGCGAGTCACGCAGCTCCAGCTAGTGAGCCAGAAGGCCACTGCCACAAGGCTTAGCCAAGGAGCCACGCACCCGTTGCTAGTGAGCCAGAGTTGCGAGCCAGAAGGCCTCCGCCAACAAGGCTCAACCAGCGAGCCAAAAAGCCACTACTAGAGAGCCAGCGACCTAGAAGGGCACTGTGTGCAATGCTCAGCTAGCGAGCCAAAAGGCCACTACTAGAGAGCCAGTGACCTAGAAGGGCACTGTGTGCAATGCTCAGCTAGCGAGCCAAAAGGCCTCTGCTAGCAATGCATGGACAGCGAGATACACAACCACTGCTCGCAAGGCAAAGCCAGCGTTCCTCAAAGCTACTGCTAGCGAGGGCATGCACAAGAACAAGAGTCTGTAATCCAGGGCATCAGAGAAAGAGTGCACCAGAGGTAGCAAGTTACCTAGCCTGAACCAGCGAACAGAGAGCCATGCATCCACTGCCAGCAAGCCAGAGCAGGAGAGTCACAGCCACTTACAGCAAGTCAGCCAGAAGGCCACTGCCACAAGACATGCGCCCCTTGCTAGTGAGCCATAGTTGCGAGCCAGAAGGCCTCTGCCAACAAGGCTCAACCAGCGAGCCAAAAGGCCACTACTAGAGAGCCAGCGACCCAGAAGGGCACTGTGTGCAATGCTCAGCCAGCGAGCCAAAAGGCCTCTGCCAGCAATGCGGACAGCGAGATACACAGCCACTGCTTGGAACGCACAGCCAGTCAAGGGCATGCACAAGAACGAGAGTATGCAAGCCAGGGTGTCCGAGAGCAAGCAAAAGAGCCGAGTCAGACACCTAGAGATCCAGAGAGCCATTGAGCAAGCCAAAGCGAGAGTATTAAAGAACAGTGGAGCAGACAAAGGAAGACAGGCAGCCAGGGAACGTAACACAGCCAAGAAGCAGGACAACAAAATAAAGAGGGAGCGCAAGAGCGCAAACCAAAGAGACACAGCTAGCTAGCCAGAAACAGCAAGCCAGAGACTGCAAAAGAAAAAGCTAACCAATTAGCAAGCAAGCAAACCACCAAGAGAGCCTGAAAACCGAGGCAACAGAAAACTAGCCTGAACTACATCAAGAGCCATGCATTCACTGTCAGCAGGCTAGGAGCCACTGCCACAAGGCTTAGCCGCAAGCCATGCACCCATGACTGCGAGCCAAAATGCCTCTGTCCTCAATTGCTCAGCCCAGCGTGCCACTGTGTAATTTTCTAAAACGATATTCACACTGTATGGAGCACAGCGCTATTTTAACAATGGGGGCTGGATTAGCCAAGACTGGTATATAGATATTTTGGAAGAAGAGGCTCTAAATTAACAAGTTTTAGACACGCCTCTTCTTTACTGCATACGGCACCTTTCTGGCCGCTCCTTCATTGTCTCATTGGTAGGTTCTACTATTTCTCCTCTCCCTCTTGCTGTTGGGATTCCTCAGGGGTCAGTTCTTGGTCCACTCCTCTTCTCAATCTATACAGCCCCCATTGGCCACACCATCAGTAGATTTGGCTTCCAGTACCACCTCTATGCTGATGACACCCAACTATACACCTCTTCTTGAGACATCCTCCCACCATCTCCTCCCACCATCTCCTGCCGATACCAAACTATAGACCACAATCATCCAAACCTCCCATACCCATCTTCAAGATTTCACACGTGCTGCCCCTGTTCTCTGGAACATCCTACCACGTACCATCAGGCACAATCCTAACCTTCATCGTTTTAAGAGTGTCCTGAGAATACATCTTCTTAGGCAGGCCTATCAAGATCCCTAATTGCTAACCCCCACATATCACACACACATCTGTCACTCCCTACACTAGGGCATTCACAGGCACTTATCTGTACATAGATGTACTGTCAGGGTCACCCAATTTTTAGGTAAACCACCCCATAATTATGTCACATGGCTGGACCATTGTAAACTAAGCACTTCTTCCCCTTTGTCTCCCCCGTATACCCTCATAGATTGTAAGCTCTCGCGAGCAGGGCCCTCACACCTCGTGTCTCATCTGTAAGTAGCTTTTATTGTGTAATGTCTGTACCTACACCCTCCAAATTGTAAAGTGCTGTGGAATTTGTAGGCGCTATATAAAGATTATTATTATTACTATATGGACAACATGTGGGAGAAGAGGGGTGCAACCTTGGAGGAAGAAGAGCATGATGACCTTTTCATTGCATGTGGAAAGAGACAGGACCCTCTGCAAGAGAGGGTAGGCAGGCGCAAGAGAAGGTAGGCAGGCGCAAGAGAAGGTAGGCAGGTGCAAGAGAAGGTAGGCAGGCGCAAGAGAAGGTAGGCAGGCGCAAGAGAAGGTAGGCAGGCGCAAGAGAAGGTAGGCAGGCGCAAGAGAAGGTAGGCAGGCGCAAGAGAAGGTAGGCAGGCGCAAGAGAAGGTAGGCAGGCGCAAGAGAAGGTAGGCAGGCGCAAGAGAAGGTAGGCCAAAAAGCCACAGCTAGCTAGTAGCAAGCAATACAGCCCAAGACACTAAGCAAGAGAAACCTAGGGAGTCGAAGTAGTCAAACAGTGAGCCAGACAGAGAAAACAAGCTAGCCATAGAATGCAAGTGAGAGCTAAGCAGCTAGAGGCCGAGTAAGAGAGGAAACGAGTGAGCATGAAAGCCAGAGCCAACAAGAGTCCAAGAGAGGCAACGAGCAAGCAAAAGATAACAAGAAATGTGCTGTGAAAACCAGATAGTGGGAACCAGAAACAATAAACCAAAGAAAGAAAGACTGCAAGCATAACAACCAGAGGGGGCGAGAAACACAGCCTGATCAGCAAACCAGAGAAATGCATCCACTGCCAGCGAGCCAGAGCAGGAGAGCTACGTAGCCAAGCTAGGCCAGTGAACGAACTACGTACTCATTGCTGGTGAGCCAGAGTTGCGAGCCAGAAGGCCTCTGCCAACAAGGCTCAACGCGCGAGCCCCCACAGACTTGCGCGAGCCCCCACGGACTTGCGCGGGGGCTCCTCTACAGACTTGCGGCGAGCCCTCCACTACTTAGCGCATGCAGCACCCATGGGGGGACATTGGCGACCAGAGGCCTCCCACAGGCTACAGCAGAGCCCCCCACATTCTGGGGAGCGGGCTGGGGGCCTTACAAGTCGGGGCAGCAGTTGCCACAAGGCTTACCCCCAACATGCTACGCACCCATTGCTGGTGAGCCACAGTGGCGAGCCAGAAGGCCTCCGCCAACAAGGCACAACCAGCAAGCCTAAAGGCCACTACAGGTGAGCCAGCAACCGAGAAGGTCACTGTCTACAATTCTCAAACAGCGAGCCAGAAGGCCACGGCCCGCAAACACTGAGAGACACAACAGAAGCCCCCAAAGAACAGCCAGCGAGGCAACCCACACAGGAATGAGAATCGGCAAGCCATGACACCAGCGAGCAAGCAAGAGAGCCAGCGTGCCGCACAACCAGGGCCAGAGAGGAACACAGCCTGAGCCAGTGAATCAGAGAGTCATGCATCCACTGCCAGCAAGCCAGAGCAGGTGAGCTATGCAGCCACTGCCAGCAAGCTACAGCTAGTGTGCCAGAAGGCCACTGCCATAAGGCTTAGCCAGCGAGCCACATACCAATTGCTGGTGAGCCAGAGTTGCGAGCCAGAAGGCCTCCGCCAACAAGGCTCAACCAGCGAGCCTAAAGGCCACTACTAGAGAGCCAGTGACCTAGAAGGGCACTGTGTGCAATGCTCAGCCAGCGAGCCAAAAGGCCTCTGCCAGCAATGCATGGAAAGTGAGATACACAACCACTGCTCGCAAGGCAAAGCCAGCGTTCCTCAAAGCCAGCGTTCCACAAAACCAGAAAGCCAAAGCCTGTGAGCAAGAGTCAAAATGCAAGAAAGAGCCCAAACCAGGGTGCTAGCAGAATGGAAAGCCTACAAATACAGGACCACCAATGAGCATACCACAGTCCCAGTGATTGAGAGCAGAGAAATCAGCCAGGGAACCAAACACCAGCCAGAGAGATGAAAGCCAGAGAACCAACCAGCTAGGGGCCAAGGCCAAGAGCAGGTGAGCGAGCGAGCGAGCAAAGGGGCCAAGGCCAAGAGCAGGAGAGCAAGCGAGCAAAGGGGCCCAAGGCAAGAGCAGGTGAGGCGAGCGAGGCAAAGGGGCCAAGGCCAAGAGCAGGTGAGCAGCGAGCGAGCAAAGGGGCCAAGGCCAAGAGCAGGTGAGCGAGTACGAGCGAGCAAAGGGGCCAAGGCCAAGAGCAGGTGAGCGAGTGAGCGAGCAAAGGGGCCAAGGCCAAGAGCAGGTGAGCGAGCGAGCGAGCAAAGGGGCCAAGGCCAAGAGCAGGTGAGCGAGCGAGCGAGCAAAGGGGCCAAGGCCAAGAGCAGGTGAGCGAGCGAGCGAGCAAAGGGGCCAAGGCCATGAGCAGGTGAGCGAAGCGAGCGAGCAAAGGGCCAAGGCCAAGAGCAGGTGAGCGAGCGAGCGAGCAAAGGGGCCAAGGCCAAGAGCAGGTGAGCAAGCGAGCAAAGGGGCCAAGGCCAAGAGCAGGTGAGCGAGCGAGCAAAGGGGCCAAGGCCAAGAGCAGGTGAGCGAGCGAGCGAGCAAAGGGGCCAAGGCCAAGAGCAGGTGAGCGAGCAAAGGGGCCAAGGCCAAGAGCAGGTGAGCGAGCGAGCGAGCAAAGGGGCCAAGGCCAAGAGCAGGTGAGCGAGCGAGCGAGCAAAGGGGCCAAGGCCAAGAGCAGGTGAGGGAGCGAGCGAGCAAAGGGGCCAAGGCCAAGAGCAGGTGAGGGAGCGAGCGAGCAAAGGGGCCAAGGCCAAGAGCAGGTGAGGGAGCGAGCAAAGGGGCCAAGGCCAAGAGCAGGTGAGGGAGCGAGCAAAGGGGCCAAGGCCAAGAGCAGGGAGGGAGCGAGCAAAGGGGCCAAGGCCAAGAGCAGGTGAGGGAGCGAGCAAAGGGGCCAAGGCCAAGAGCAGGGGAGGGAGCGAGCAAAGGGGCCAAGGCCAAGAGCAGGGGAGACAAGGAGCAAACCAGATTCATAGAGCCAGCAAGAGAGCAAACCAGAGACCATGCAGCGTCTTCGGTGGCTCTCTTTCGGTTGCTCGTCAGCTGTTTTTCACTTGCGGGTCACTCGAGTGAGATTTTTCAGGCAGTTCATGGTTTAGCGTCTTCAGATGTTCACTTGTTTTCGGGATGCTTTTGGGCGTTGTGATTTTTATGGATAATTTCTTCGCTCGCTCACTTATTTAAGAAACTGTTACATGAAAAGACGAATGTAAGAATAAAATACACGGCCCAAGAAAACCAAGAAACGCTCCAACTAAAACCAACTGGGGCTGATCAGAGCGCGATGATGGGGTCAGAGTCTTGGGTGAGTGTGGCAGTGCCATCATGGCGGTGGGGTAAAACTAGGTCAGCAGTGGGATCAGAGTGAAAGGTCGGATCAGCGTTAGGCCGTGTTCACACGGCTTATTCCCGACGGATTTGTGCGCTCACAAATCCGCCGTGAATAATGGGCAGGACGGGGGCGGGGCCGGAGCGCGGCGGGGGCACCGCTCCCCGGCCCCATAGCATTTCATTATCTACGGCGCGTACACGCCGTAAATAATGTGCATGTCACTTTCTCCCCGCCCGGCGGATTCGCCGAGCGGGAAGGAGCGACGGAATCCACTGTTCTCTATGAGAGCAGTGGATTACCGTAATGACTCCGACGGATTGGCGCCGTACTGCAGTGCTAATCTGGCGCGCAGTATGGCGCCAATCCGCGGCAAAATAAGCCGTGTGAACGAGGCCTTAGTGGTAGGGATCACAGTGATCACAATGATTTCTTAACGTGACATTTTGGGTAAATTTGTGATGGAAAACACCAGCGGCCCAAAGACTGGACATCGGCCATCACCGTGCTCCACATCTTACAGCTACATGCCAAGACCACCACATGCGCTTAAGTGATGGGGGAGATCAGACCGGGTGAGCGCAAAACTCTCCAAAATCAGAATCTATTAATGTGGAGGCGGCAGATCTGGATCTCCGAGGGTTCTTCTGGAGATCCCGCTGTGCTCATCACGTACCGTCCATGCAGTTCTGGGGACACAGTCTCCTGTGCACGTGGCGTCTTGCAGCGTGTGAATCACATCCCAGAATATGCACAACAGCGCCGCCCTAGTGCAAGCGCTGCACGGTGTAGAGAATAACCGCCCCACACCAGGGTCTTCTGCAGTCAGCGCCATTCCTCTGAAACTACAGCAAGGCGGAATGTGATAATAGTAAAAAACCAAAATCACCAACCTCATCTGCCACCTCATCCCCATACACAACCCTCACCTCATTACCAGAGATCATGCAGCATCTTCGGTGGCTCTCTTTGGCGCATGCTTCAACCGTTTTCAACTTGCGGGTCACTCTTGGGTGAGTTTTTTCAGGCAGTTCATGGTTCAGCGTCTTCAGATGTTCACTTGTTTTCAGCTTTAAAGTGAAGCTTGTGCACGTTGTGATTTTTATGGCATTTTTCACATTAGGAGATCACAAGATGAAGAGAAGGATCATTGCTTCACTCGCTCACATGTTGAGAAAACTGTTAACAGGAAAAGATGAACGCAAGAATAAAATACACGGCCCAAGAAAGCCAAGAAATGCTCCAACTAAAACCAACTGGAGCTGATCAGAGCGGCGGTGATAGAGTCAGAGCAGTCGGGGGCTTGGATGAGTGGCGGTGATAACACGATGGTGGGGTCAACCGACCACGCCATTGCCGTCTTCCCCCAACCGATCACGCCAGTCCCTCACACTTCGTCGCCCCCTGACCTACCACGCCAGCCTCCCCATCCAGCACCCGCCTGACCGACCACCACATCCCTGGCAACCAACCCCACTGGCCACCTCACCAACCCCACCGGCCGCCCGCACCCCGACTACACCAACCCCACCGGCCGCCCGCACCCCAACAATCCCAACCTAACCGGCCACCTACTCCCCAACAATCCCAACCCCAGCAGTCCCCAGTCCCTCCAACGGACCATCCCAGCCCCTCCAACGGACCACGCCAGCCCCTGCGCCCCCCCACCTCGTCGCCCCCAACGAAAACCCACCCCCCCGCCAGCAAACCCCAACGGCCAACTCACCGCCCCACCAGCTTCCTGCACCCCAACCACCTACATCACCAACCTCACCTGCCACCTCATGCCCATACACAACCCCCTCCCCTCATCCCCCAAGCTCATTACCAGAGATCATACAGCATCTTCGGTGGCTCTTTGGCGCTTGCTTCGGCTGGTTTCCGCTTGTGGTTCCCTCTTGGGTGAGTTTCTTCAGGCAGTTCATGGTTCAGCGTCTTCAGATGTTCGCTTGTTTTCAGCTTTAAAGCGATGCTTGTGCGCGTTGTGATTTTTATGGCATTTTTCACATTAGGAGATCACAGGATGAAGAGAAGGATCATTTCTTTATGCACTCACATGTTGAGATAACTGTTAACATGAAAAGACAAACGTAAGAATAAAATACATATTGTCGGGACACATGTACCCTCACAGTATGACTAAGTAAATCTACATTTCCTTCTTGGCTTATGCTGTCTCGGTCAAGCCAGTTCAGGTCGTATTGGAAACTATGCGCTACAATATCTTGTTATATGCTACATGTGATGCAAGATTTGCAGGAGGTGCTGAACGGCGTTATATATGATGTTGTGTATAACATATGGACGAGATGCATATTGCCATTGTATTTGTGTTTATTGAAAAACTTTTATGAATAAAAATACAGTTATACAAAAAAAAAAGAATAAAATACACGGCCCAAGAAAGCCAAGAAACGCTCCAACTAGAACCAATTGGGGCTGATCAGAGCAGCGGTGATGGGGTTAGAGCAGTCGGGGGGCTTGAATGAGTGGCGGTGATAACATGACGGTGCGGTCAACCGACCACGCCATTGCAGTCTTCCCCCAACCGATCACGCCAGCCCCTCCATCGCCCCCCAAACCAACCATGCCAGCCCCTCCACCTCGTCGACCCCCCCAGCTGCCAGCCTCCCCGTACGGCTGTGCTCTCACCTTAGGGCGCGTTCTCACGTTTTGCGGCCGTCGCCACGGCAGGAGGGGGGGCGGGGGGCGCGACTTTTCTCCGCGATGAGCGGAGAAAAGCCCTCCCCCTTCACATTGGCTTGCACAGATTCTGTCCGGAAACCGGATGGAAGATTGTGCTTGTAGAATGTTTTGCGGCCGGACCGCGAGCAGCAAAACCGCCGGACGGAAAACCCGTGCAGTGGGGACTGCTGCACCGGTTTTCCATAGAGCACCATTGTGCTCATTTTCAGCCGGTTTTTCAGGCAGTCTAAAAAAAACAGCAGAAAAACCGTGCCGTGGGGACATGCCCTTATAGTGTTGTACTTATCTGGTACAACACAGTTAAAAGCTTATCAACAGCCTCCAGCAGTCATGCAATCCTGTGCAGCCGCCTCCCAAAAAAATAATTCCTCTGTATCTGGTCAGAATTCCCTTGTAAAACTATAGAAAAAAAGGGATATAGCTCCCACAAAATGGGGGGGGGGGCTCTATAGAGTGCACTATGGATGGCTAAGAACTTAATGAAATCTATGTAGTCAGTGCTGTTCTCCTAGTGCTAATGTTCTAAAACAGGCGACTGTGCGTCTATTTGACAATTACATGAACATTGCACAATGATCTACAGAGAACACACGATAATCATAGAAACATAGAACATAGACAAAAAGCTACAGCATTAAAACACTTAGCTCGAATTTGCCTTCACCAACCAGGAGTTGACCAAGATTATGAAACCTTTTGAATATATTTCTTACTATATTCAAAAAGTGATCCAGGAAACTATAGGCCAGTAAGCTTAACCTCTGTTGTAGGTAAAATGTTTGAAGGTTTTCTCAGAGATGCTATCCTGGAGTATCTCACTGAAAATAAATGTATAACGCCGTTCCAGCATGGGTTCATGAAGGATCGGTCCTGTCAGACTAATGTCATCAGCTTCTATGAGGAAGTCAGTGCTAGACTGGATCGGGGTGAGGCACTGGATGTCATATCTAGATTTTTCTAAAGCATTTGATACGGTGCCACATAAAAGGTTGGTAAATAAAATGAGAATGCTTGGACTGGGGGAAAATGTGTGCAAGTGGGTAAGTAACTGGCTCACTGATAGAAAACAAAGGGTAGTAATTAATGGTACAAAACTCACACTGGATCGCTGTTACTAGTGGGGTACCACAAGGGTCAGTATTGGGCCCTATCCTCTAACATTTTCATTAATGATCTTACACAGGGAATACACAGTAGAATATCGATCTTTGCAGACGATACTAAGCTCTGTAAAGTAATCAACACAATAGAGGATATTATGTTTGACATAGGGATCTGGATAAGGTGGAGGCCTGGGCAGGAAATGGCAGATGAGGTTTAACACTGTAAATGCAAGGTTATGCACATGGGGAAGAGAAATCCATTACATGATTACATGTTTTAAAAGGAAAAACACTGGGTAAAAGTGACATGGAGAAGGACTTGGGAATCCTGGTGGACAGTAAACTTAATTGTAGCAGCCAGTGTCAGCAGCAGCAGCCAAAGCAAATAGGATCATGGGTGCATTAAAAGGGCATAGATGCACATGATGAGAACATTTATTCTCCCCCTATACAATTCACTGGTTAGACCACACATGGATATTGTGTACAGTTTTGGGCACCAGTGCACAGGAAAGACATTGTAGAGCTTGAACAGGTACAAAGGCGGCAACAAAAATAATAAAAGGACTGGGTGGACTACAGTACACAGAAAGATTAGCAAGATTAGGGTTATCTAGTTTAGAGAAAAGAAGGCTTTTGGGGGACATAATAAATATGTTTAAATACATCAAAGGTCAATATAGAGATCTCTCCCAAGACTTATTTATACACAGGGCTGTATCTAGAACAAGGGGCATCCTCTATGTCTTGAGGAAAGAAAGTTTCTACATAAACATAGAAAGGGATTCTTTACTATAAGAGCAGTGAGACTATGGAATTCTCTGCCAGAGGGACTTGTCATGGTGAATTCAATAACCAAGTTCAAAAAGGGTTTGGATGCATTTCTGAGCGTAATAATATAACAAGTTATAGTGACTAGGATTTTAGGAGAGGGGTCATTGATCCAGGGGTTTTTCTGATTGCCAGATTGGAGTCAGGAAGGAATTTTTCCCTAAAATGAGGACAATTGGCTTCTACCTCATTGGGGTTTTTGCCTCCTCTGATCAACCCTTAGCACAACAGGCTGAACTAGATGAACGACTTGTATTTTTTTAGCCTTACAAACTATGAAACTATCTAAAGGAGAAACTTGCAGGTAACTTGGGAAAATTAGAAGTTAAAGACTACTGTTGGAAGAAGAAATGTGGGATTTACGATTTTTTTTGTTCCCTCACTTTCCCCATTTTGGCCAGTGGGTATATCAGGTGGAGTTTGTCTATTAGCGCAATAGTGACCTTAGTAATAGCCAAGAAGGACTACAGGATGTTCAAGTTTTTGTTAATTTCAGTTTATTAGATGTTTTTCCTTATTTATTGATTCACAGTTTAAAAAATTGTAAGACAAGGACATTTCTCAAACTTCTATCATACACAGATGTAGGGTGTTAATGTGATGTCAATTAGATACTATTAAGCATGTATGACATTTTTCTTTGTAAATTTGTCCTTGCAAACAGCGAGAATTTTTAAAAGAAAAACACCAAAAAAAAAAACACTTAGCTCAGGGTAATTTTACGACGCGTTTCACAGGAATCATTCCCTGCTTCGTCAGCTCCAGCAGCGAACACAGAGCTCCCTGTATTTATAAGATTGCATAGGAAGGCATTTTCTAATTCCATAGTATAACACGACCACAGTGCGCTCAATCCATCTTAGAGCAATAACAGTTTAATGTCTATTCTCTTACTTAGTTTTAAATCAAAATAATTTGATGAATCTTTCTAAATGCATGACTTTCTGTTTTATCACAGGATATTTCTTTGACGCCGATGGGTCCTAGAGCCGACAATGTAAACCTATCTAAATGGTGAAATATCAAAAAAGGTACCAAGTGTCAGTCCCCCTGCAAAACGGGTTCACACCACACAGTGAGACCACATCGGAAAAGATACCGATGTCACTATCTATGTGGAGCAGTGAGGCCACATCAGGAAAAATGCATTATCCTGTGATAAACAGAAGTTATACAGAGTTTCAGATCAAAAATAATTTTAATTTTTTCTAAGTAAGAGAATAGACATTAAACTGTTATTGCTCTAAGATGGATTGAGTGCATTGTGGTTGTGTTATACTATGGAATTAGAAAATGCCGTCCTATGCAATCTTATAAATACAGGGACCTCTGTGTTTGCTGACGGAGCTGATGAAGCAGGGAATGATTCCGTCTATTACTCCAGAGCTAAGTGTTTTAATACTGTAGCTTTTTGTCTATGTTTTATTCTATGTTTTTAGGATTGTCGTGTGTTCGCTGTAGATCTTTGTGCAATGTTCATGTAATAAAATTGGCAAATAAAGAAAAAAGTTTAAAAAAATAGGATTTGTCGGCGCCAAGCGTTTGGAAGACTCCAACAAGTAAACGAAGATTTTAAAAAAAGCGTTATTGAGAAAGTCTCGGAGGTCCGATCTTCAACTAAAATACATACAGCATATGTCACTAAGCCGACGTTTGTTTCGGCTTCTGGTAGAAATCGAGGCTCTGACTCTGAATCAGCGTCTTCCTCAGAGGTATCACACCAACTCAACACACCATCCTTCAAAATACTATTCCAATTAACAATACCACCTTATGATTGGTTAAAAATTCCATGATCCTTACTAGTAACACTTCAACTCAATTACAGGATGTGTTTTACGAACAATAAAAGGGGTTAAAAATTACAATTACAATATATATAATAAAAAAATACATATTAAAAAAAATCCAGTGCAGACATAACAGTACTCCTTGTAAGATAAACAATATAGACAATGGAAATTCAGTTCCTTTATGACATGCTTAAATGTTTTCTATATATTCCTGTAAAACATTACAATATCCCATAAAAAATATCTACTTCCAAGTGTAATAAATCCTTAACCTATATTCTAAGATCTATGATAACCTCCGTAATTTCATTTCAGTCCTTCTAGATGTATTCTCTTCCATTCCGAATACAATCACCAGAGACATTACTTCTCGCTGTAAAGGCCTGAAACCTATTGGGGCGTTTTCTGGAATCTGATCTTTAGGTTGCGTTATAGAATAACTGAAGAAATCTCCATCAAGAAAAGTCTTTAAATGACGATAGATACACTTTTGTGCCGCGTATGCTCCCTTTTTGGCTCTTGCCTCTATGCCCCATCTCAATCTGATGTGCAGGTGGCGCATTTTGTGGCGACCAATATATTGTTTAACCACATATGGCACTGAATGATAAATAAATGTACATATTGTGACTAGTGCAGTCTAAAGAATTTGAATCATGAATGTTTCTTTGTAGTATCGAGCAAAATTCCTGAGTATCCAAAATACTCAGTACAACATAGACAACCTATGCGTCCTGCAAGGAGAGCTTGCCTTTTATCTTGATAATCAGTGTCTAATCGTTTTTTTATATGCGTTCTCAACTTACTTGGAGCAATTAGGCTTTTAGATTGGGAGCTCTTCCTAAAAAGGACACTTCCGCCTTGGGTCTCTCTGGAATTATAGGCCCCAAATAAGGGTCCCGAGCTTTTAAGAGATCCAGTTTTTTTTTGTAATAAACCTTTAATTTTTGTTATTGGCCGTAATAAAACGGGTACAAGATGTCAACCACTTAGAAAAATCTCTGTTATCTGCATTCCTTTGACCTAGGAACAAGGCAATGTTTTGTTGCTTAATTTTATCTGTTATTTGTTTAATGCGTCATCCAATATTTCTTCTGGATAATTTTTCTCTAAAAACTTTAAAATTTTGACTGTTCTTTATATCGAGGTCCTCTGTACAATTTTTTGCTAATTCTCCTCATTTGTGTCTGTAGGAGGGGATGGCCGGTAAAGCCATGCTTGTAAAGGTGTGCGCTGTTAAAACAATAAAACTATTAATGAGTCTACTGACTTAAAAAAAGTCTGTAATAAATTTTTCCGGACCTTTTATAATTACTAAATCTAAAAACTCTAAGAGAGCTGGGCTTGCTGTGTGCTACGAAATGATAGACCCCAGTAATTTTTATTTAGATGATCACGAATTTTTGAATTTCAACCTCATGTTCTCTTGTCCATATTCAAACAGGGTCATCTATATACCTTTTTGTGCAGACTAAAATGTTTATTAAAAAGAGGGGACTTAGATAAATATGTTCTGTATCAAAGCTACCTCATAAAAGGTTTTGCATATGCCGCGCCATTTTTTGTCCCATAGCTGGTACCATTTTGCTGCCAGTAAAAGAGTACCATCATTTAAAAAAAATTTTTCTAAAGATGAATTTGGTGCTAGTTAGTAAAAATTCTTTACAAAAGGTTTAGGATAAAAGTTAAATCTGTATCCAAAATAGATGAAATGCATGATGAATCCCAATTGGTGTCTGAAATATTGGTGTATAGGGAAGCTCTACGTCTAGGGTTAGAAATAAATAATTCCGATTCTGTATCTTTAAACAATCTGATAAAATATTAATTAAGTCCCCGAGTCTTTTAAATAAACTTTTAGAGTACTAATAACATCCGGGGTTAGAAGCCACCTAACAATAAAAAGTGATAATTACTAGTAAAAAATTGATTCCTGCTATGATTGGTCCTTACTGGGGCTTATGTTTATCTTTGTGGCTGTTTCAGAAGATAATAAAAAAATGGGGTACTTGGTTCTTGTATAAAAATAAATAGTTTGGTATTTTTATCAATGATACCCCTTTTATAAGATGAATCAAGAAGATCATACAACTCTTTCGTGCTAGTAAACCCAAAATTCCATCCTGCAACACGCGTTTTTACTCTTAATATTAGAATCTGATAAGATTCTGAGGGATTCAATGTGATAATCATTATGATTCAGAATCACGATCCCTCCCCCCTTATCTCCCTGTTATTTTGTAGGGATTTGATTGCAATTTTTTCCCCTTTAGTTATATTACTAACACACTTATGAGATGGAATAAAGACGAAATTCTTCTGTCCATCAGTCATGGAAAGTCTTAATAGATGGCCCTGTGCATAGATAGGGTAAAACTTGGATTTTGGTTAAAAACAAGCTGCGTTCCCAGTCCTTTGACTTTCTCTTTCCAGGTGTAGTTCCTTATTATAATCCGGGTTCATTTAAAAACAAAAAAATTTTTTCTCATTATGGTGTGAGCTGGTCGTCCGTGTCAGTTGATTAAAATCTAGAAAAAGTTTGAAATTATCATATAGCCACCTTGCCTCACCCGACTAACCCCACCCCACCCGCCGTGGCCGCCTGCACCCCGACTATACCCACCCCCCCCGTCCGCCCTGTCACACCCGTACTAGAAAACCCACCCCCCCCCGGCCGCCTGCACCCCGACTATACCCACCCCCCCCCTGGCCGCCTACACCCCCACTATACCCACCCCACCAGCCGCCTACACCCCGACTATACCCACCCCACCAGCCGCCTACACCCCGACTATAGCCGCCTCCCCAGCCGCCTACACCCCGACTATAGCCGCCTCCCCAGCCGCCTACACCCCGACTATACCCGCCTCCCCAGCCGCCTACACCCCGACTATACCCCCCCCCCCAGCCGCCTACACCCCGACTATACCCGCCTCCCCAGCCGCCTCCACCCCGACTATACCCGCCTCCCCAGCCGCCTACACCCCGACTATAGCCACTCCCCCACTATAGCCACCCCACCAGCCGCCTACACCCCGACTATACCCACCCCACCAGCCGCCTACACCCCGACTATACCCACCCCACCCCCCACCAGCCGCCTACACCCCGACTATACCCACCCCACCAGCCGCCTACACCCCGACTATAGCCCCCCAACTATAGCCACCCCACCAGCCGCCTACACCCCAACTATACCCACCCCACCAGCCGCCTACACCCCAACAATACCAACCACCTCATTCCCCACACGCGTGGCAACACATGAGGAACCCACCTAATTCCCCACATACCACCAACCTCTTCCACCATGCCTGACAAACGTCTGGCCGCGCTTCCTGCTGCTGAGCTCTGCTGTGAGTGATCAGGCGAGACCCCACCCAGGTGATCACCTTCACCCCAACAATCACAACCCCAGCAGTCCCCAGCGCCTCCAACCGACCACGCCAGGCCCAGCACCCACCCCACCTTGTCGCCCTGCAACCGACCACGACAGACTCCCTGTCCGGCCCCAACACCGGCCACCCCACCTATACCTACCAACCACCTCATCCACCCCCCCACACGCGTGGCAACAACCTGAGGAACCCACCTAATTACCCCACATACCACCAACCTCTTCCACCATGCCTGACAAACTTCTGGCCGTGCTTCCTGCTGCTGAGCTCTGGTGTGAATGATCAGGTGAGACCCCACCAGCCGACTACACCGGCCGCCTGCGCCCCGACCACACCACCAGCCCCGCCGGCCGCCTGCGCCCCGACTACACCACCAGCCCCGCCGGCCGCCTGCGCCCCGACTACACCACCAGCCCCGCCGGCCGCCTGCACCCCGACAGCAGGGTTGATAGCCAATAGAAAAGCTAGTACAAAAATAGAAAACAAAAACGGATGTCAAACGGCCACTGAGAAGACTGCCCGTTTAGCCCATACATTATAACGTACACATTTTGCCGTATGGTCAGACGCGGTGTGCACCGAGCCTTAGACCCAGGGCCGTCTCTTCCATTGGTGCCCGGTAGGCCACTGCCCTGGGGCCCCCACGATCTCTGGGCCCTCCCGGGCACCCCTACCCTGCCCAGTGGAGCAGACAGCATGGCTCTGCCCGGGGCAGCCGGGATCTTCGGCGCGCAGCGCCGGGCATCGGAGCTCCCGGGGAGGCTGTGGGTTTCTCCCCTTTGGCGGGCCCCAGTACCGTCGCGTCTGTGGCCGCCGCCTCATCACACGGCTGCATGGCCGGGTCACAGACCCAGCCATGCAGCCTTCCGGCCGCTGCCTGCACCGCGCGTGCAAGCAGCAGCCGAGGCTGAAGCATCTGGTATCCTACTGATCCCGTCTGTTCAGACTCCAGGAGTGTCGCGGGTCAGGCGCGCGATGTAAATGACGTCATCGCGCGCCCCTCTCCGCGGCCCTGCAGTCTGCTGCCAGACGGCCACCGGGCTCCGGACGTGGAGAAAAGGAAGGAAACTGGTAAGATAAGATATTTATTTATTATTTTTTTATACTACTGTCCTGAACTGGCAACAATGGGAGCACCTACCTGGCAACAATGGGGAACATCTACCTGGCAACAGAGGGGACCATCTACCTGGCAACAGAGGGGACACTACCTGGCAACAGAGGGGGCATCTAGCTGGCAAACAACGGGGCACTACTGGCTAACAAAGTGGGGCACAACCTGGCTAACGAAAGGGGGCAACTACCTGGCACAGAGGGGGGCATCTAACCTGCAACAGAGGGGGCATCTACTGTGTCAACAGAGGGGGCAATACCTGGCAACACAGGGGGCACTACCCTGCAACAGAGGGGGCATCTACCTGGCAACAGAGGGGGCATCTACCAGTCAACAGAGGGGGCACTACTGGCAACAGAGGGGGGCACTACCTGCAAACTATGGGGCACTACCTGGTAAGCAACAATGGGGGCACACCTGGCCAACAAGAGGGGCACTACCTGGCCAACAGAGGGGGCACTACCCTGCAAACAATGGGGGCACTACCTGGCATCAGAGGGGGCATCTACCTGGCAGACAGAGGGAACATCACCTGGCAACAGAGGGGGGCAACCCTACCTGGCCAACAATGGGGCACTACCTGGCAACAGAGGGGCACTATGGAAACAATGGGGCACTACCTGTCAACAGAGGGTCACTAGCTGGCAACAATGGGGGCACTAGCTGGCAACATAGGGTGCACTAGCTGGCAACAGAGGGGGCACTATCTGGCAACAATGGGTGCACCTACCTGGCTAACAAAGGGGGTCACCATACCTGGCTAAATAGAGGTCATCTACTTGCCTACAAAGGGGCATCCTACCTGCCTGTAAGGGCACTACCCTCTTATTGGGGTTACTACCTGGCTATAAGGGGCAGTCTACCTGGCTTTCTCAAAGCCGTATATGCAGTTAGGTGGAGTAGTTGATGTGGCTTTTAGATGAAGGGCATGCCATACTGAAAGATGGGCGTGCCCATGCAAATTTTTGTCGCGCCGCGCTATTAAGACCGCACTGCTGTCCTAAAATCTTCCTGCTTTTTTCATTTTCAAAAGTTGGCAACTATGTACTCTACCTACTTAACTAATGTGGGGCCTCCAATAACATAGTTAGGAATCAGCACGAAGTGCTGATAAAAGTGAGGATTCTAAGATGTTTGGTGTCGGTTGCATTCTGCAGGACGATGGCGGCCGGGACAAGCGTCCCCAGGCGGTCTGGGACGGAAGTAGATGAAAAGGGAACAGAGAACGATTCAGAGACAACTGAATCATATAGTCTCCGTGAGCTCTGCTGGTTGTCGGGTTATTTTGCTATTATATTCCCTCAGGTGCTAAATCACCGTGTCATGTAATGGTGACCGGGAGAAGCTGGTAAATGTTTATATTTTGTTTCTTGGAGTAGTGTTTGTTTGTTTTTTTTTGGGGGGGGGGGTGGGGAGGGGGCGGCGGTGGGGGGGGCAGTACCACCTCTCTGCCCAGGGGCCCATAGTGCTGTAAGACGGCCCTGCTTCAGACCAGGTTCAAACTGGGGATATTGGCACAGGCGTACCCCGGCACATGTTATAATAACCCACAGTGCGATCAATGTGATATGAACCTGCCTCCAGTAGTGCAACACCATGTTCTGGCTTTGGTTCCAGTGACACTCCAACCCAAATGTTTGTGTGGCCCTCGCCCATCCCCAGAGGGGGAGATATATGTGGCCCTCCTCCCACCCCATGAGTGGCAAGCCAATGTAAATAGACAAATGTATATAAATAATAAGTATAACTAATAGTGAAGGCCCCGCACATACAGATCAGAGGAAAAAAGGGCACAGGCCCTTAACCCTTTGGATATGGTTTGGTTTTTTACCTGGGGGTTTCCCCCGGTGCAAAAACGCTAAATCTCCCCATACACTGGGAGGGGCGGCATACTCGGTTCCATTTTCCCTTTTTCTGTTTGTAGCTGGAGACAGAAATCACTGCAACGCAGCTTCCTCGTCCCCCCACCTCATCACCCTCTCAACCGACCACACAAGCCTCCTTGTCCTCCCACGTCAGCCCTCCGTCACCCCTAAACCAACCATGCCAACCTCCTCGTCCTATCACCTAGTCACCCCCCAACCGAACACCCCAATCCCCCCAATGGCCCACACCCCGCCCTCCCCCCCCCCAACCCAAATCCATGGGAAAAACCCCCCGCCGACCCGCCCCCCCCACCCACCACCCACCTACCTACACCCCAACAACACCAAAATAAGTCACCTAATCCCCCCCCCCCCCCCCCCCATACCATCCCCCACAACCCCCCTACCCCAACCCCCCACAAAAAAGCGGGCAACAACCTCAGGAACCCACCTAATTACCCCACATACCACCAACCTCTTCCACCATGCCTGACAAACTTCGACCGGTTC
>JAODAL010063083.1:0-19415 GCA_025379985.1 Phyllomedusa bahiana
CATAGCCCTGTTTAATTCTTAGTCAAGGTGGAATATCTGTTTGGTCCCCTCCTTCATGTCACCTTTCACATGGCTTACATACCCAACTTTATATTACTCCTAGAGAGTACCCCTCAAAAACTACTATTATGAATTTAACTACATGAATCACATATCATAAAAATACTCAACATTTTTAAGAAGCCTGAAATAGAATTGGAATTAGTGATTGTTGCACAGTGCACAATAGTAATAAATACAGTCAGTAAAAGAATACATTACAATTATTATTTTTAATTATCGCCTCTATCAATTCACCATCCACATCCAATTAGAGACACATTTTAATTAAGATACTTATTCATACACTGAATTTGAAAATCTAATTTTCCATTGAAATAAATTTATTACAGGTTTATTGCAGGCAAGCAATAGCTCTCAGAAAATGTTATAAATTGGATAATATTCTAAGGAGCATTGTTCGGCATAGTGTAAACATTTCCAGTGAAAAGACTATAGCAGTTATTAATTAAATCTACAAAAGAGTAATGTACTTGTTGAATGTTCTTCATATTGAGCACTTAGTATTGTGTGTTAGCGTTATTCTAGGTTACAGGCATGACAACATATCTGGTGCCACAAATATGATATATAGTGATGAAAAAAAGTTGAAAGATAATCATCAAAGCACAATTGCACTTGTTAGTACGCATTATATTTGTGGTTTACAAAGCACAGCTTCAGTTGTATACAATTATTTGTACTGTATATTACACGCACAATTTCCATTTAATGTCTTGTACCTACATCAACTGGATCACTTGTTCTCTAAATTAAGATTTTAAACTAAAGGGCAGAAACATTATGGGTGACATGTATGAACGGGGCTGCACATGTTTTCAGGTGTACTTTGAGCCAAAAAGAATGCATGAACAGGTGCTCTCAAAACTTTGGCAAGATAAGTGCCTTTGTAACACACCAAAGACGCTTTTTAATGTGCCAAAGATTTGGGGGCATTCTGGGGATGTCACACCACATTTGTAGTACTAGACGATTTGTGATTTTTTGACGCCAAACATAGGTGCATAACAGTTAGAAAAGCCAGGCCTGACTTAGGCAGACCATCTGTATGTATGAACTGCAGAAGATCAGGTTCATACATTCTGGCGCATTCTACACTACCTTAAAGCTATTTAGAACTGCAAAGGGAACTGTCCTATCAGTGCCAGGATTCATACATGTAGCCCTATCTCTCTAAGCATACCTCCAATTATCCACTTAATAACCATATACACCGCTATGTAATGTGACTCCTTTACTTGCAAAATGTGCACTCTATTTTAGAGACTGACAGAGAAACATAATGACAAATAGAGAGCAAAGTGCATATGTCTCCTTTATTACACCCCAAAATGATTCCAAATTCCAGATCCCAAAGTATATTCAGACTCAAATAAATAAAACCCAAATAAATAAAGACCTGTGAATGAAAAATAGACAGATTCCAGAACACATACACGTTTCGGGGCCTAAAATAAATAGATTCCAGAATAAATACAGACCTCTGAGCTGCGCCCCCCAAAAGAATACAGGCTGTAGATCAGACCTCAGACCAAAGGTACTGTAGGATTTCACATGATTTTTTTTACTTTAATTAGCCCCTTTCTGACAGTTAGCTTTGGTGGTGTGTTTATTTATTTTATTCCCACCTTTTAAGAGCCATACCTTTTTTATTTTTACATCATACGAGCCATATGAGATCTTATTTTCTTTTTGAGACAATTATTATTTTTCAGTTGTACCATTTAAAGCACCAGAAATTTTATTGCTGAATGTTATGGGAAACAATATCACATTTCTAATAGCTTGTCAAATTTGGGTGCAGAGTCCACAAGAGAATTCATCCCTGCTCACCACAAGAAGGTTTAAAAGCTATGCTGCAGGGTGTTCCCAGGTTGTGTTCCCAAGAATAGTTACGAGCTAGCATCCAGACACAGCAGTGACAATAGGACACAAGTTACAGTGTAGAATCTAGGATGTAGTTTGTTTCCACCTATTCCCATTTGAGCAATAAGATTAGGGATATCATCCATAGGGAATGGCATATTTTGGGAGATACTTTAACACATACTGTATTCCAGAATTTGAGATTCCTCCACGTGTGGCATATCATAGGTCCAACTAGGAAAGAGGAACAAATGGTATTACATCCTACATGGAATGGATATTTTCCTTATTTGAGATGTGGGATTTGTAGATATCTTATGAAAGGTAGTGCCTTTGTTCACCCTTCTACTGGCATGATATTTGAGATATGACATTATCTGACATGTAATTCTAGCGTTGTGATATATGTTCTTCAATGGCCTTGTAAATGATTACTTATAGATGAAACTACAATGGAATGCCATATATGTATTAACAAACACAAATTTACTATTAGGACTGGGAGAATGGATGTACCAGTCTCTAAACATTTTGTGGATAAAGAACATGAATTATTGATCATATTCCTAAACCAAGAAGGGTAGGTGATCGTGGGACCCTCCTGAAAAGTAAAGAATTGGAATGGATATTTAAATTGAATACTTTATCCCCAAATGGATTGAACCTTCAATTATTGTGGTTGTTACAGCTACCCTCATCCAATAGTCATGCAGGTGCGGTCACATAATTCTACTGCGCAGGTACATAGATGACCTTTAATAAAGGTTATATTTCAGCTGTTAAAAAAATTTGTATACTGTGATTCTTTTTTCACAATAAGGAAAATCTGGATAAAGAAAATATTTTGTATATATAATTTGATGATCTTCAACGACGCTCTACTCTGTTTGCTTGTTTTTTGAGGAACATTATATTGAAATGTGACCCATTTGGATGTAAAGAAGAGATCAAAGACATGAATATTTGTTGCAGCTTCGTATTTAATATTGGTTCCCTATATGTTGCGATGTTATATTAAATTATATG
The DNA here is from genome assembly GCA_025379985.1 of Phyllomedusa bahiana. NCBI lineage: Eukaryota > Metazoa > Chordata > Amphibia > Anura > Hylidae > Phyllomedusa > Phyllomedusa bahiana. Next base: position 2,953 of record JAODAL010063083.1, read on the forward strand.
AAATTGTGCCCCCTATTTTGCAGTTCTCTTTACACTCTCCAGGGCCTGTGGACTAGTGCGATTGCCTCTTTAAGGGTATGTTCACACGGGCAAATTTCGGCTCTAATACGAGCAAGATGCGTGCCGAAATTACGGTAATCCACAGTTCTCATGGAGAACTATGGATTACGCCTCCTCTCCCCGAGCGTACAATACGATCGTATTGTATGCCCGGGGAGATAAGTGACATGTCACTTATTCGTGGCATGTAATGACAGTCTATGGGGCCGGCGGTCTGCCGGCACCCCTGCGTGGCGGGAGTACAGGCCGATCAGCGGGACTCCCAAACACCCGCTATAATTGTGGGGCATACTGTACGCCCCACAATTACGCTGTGTGCACATACCCTGAGTGGTATGCATAATTTCCTTGGAGTCTTCATAGGTAACATACCAAAGAGGATTTCCGGGGGATAGTGAAGTCCGCAGCTATATGGGGTTAGATGAGGGATTCTGCTATGCAATTTATAATATGTTCTGCTCTTCCACTTGCGTTGAAGATGGAAAGTCTTCAGGGAAATGTAGAATAGGATCCCTTTGTTTCAGGTGCATGATTTGAGGTAGTCTCGTTAGTTTTGCAGTACGTGCAAAACTACGTGCAGTCGAGAGAGGGGAATGCCGAAGTCTATTTGTGAGCGGCTTTTTACACTGATCTGTATTAGGTATTTTGTATATGAACACAGTATTATATTGCACTCAATATATTATGATTAGAGATGGGTGAATTTCCCGAAATTAGTTTCGTTCACTTCGCCGAATTTCTCGGCAAAAAATAACTTCGTTCCGAATTACTTTGGCACGAATCATGTTAAAAAACAGCTATTTCCAGGCTGCACAGAGCCTGCAGGGTGCTGTAGAACGTTGTGCCATGCTTAAATATGCAGAGGGAGCTTGGTTTGGTCTTCATACAATGTTGTGTTTTAGTATGACACGCACATGACTGCCGCCGCTCTTAGAATCGCTTCACTATAAAATTCCCTGGGCACTTAAGAGGGCAAAACTGACCAAAAAATGAAGCGGGAAAGTAGCCTGATAAAGTCATGCCAGAGAAAGTGAAAAAAAACAAGCTGAGAGCTCAGGTGCAACATTAGTGACAGAGTGGTGGAGGTGACGGCGCTAGCCACAGCAGCATGAGGTCAGACAGTGGCACAATGACATTCTGGAGGTGGAAAAAACAGGAATAGGTCCCCAGAGGGGCACAATGACACAGTGTGGAGGTCACGGCAGCAGCAGCATGAGGTCAACAGTGCACAATGACAGAGTGTGTAAGTCAACGGCATCAGCCACAGCAGCAGCATGAGGTCAGACAGTGGCACAATGACACAGTGTGCAGGTCAAGCACAGCCATAGCAGCAGCATGAGGTCAGACAGTGGCACAATGACACAGTGTGGAGGTCCCGGCAGCAGCAGCAGCAGCATGAGGTCAGACAGTGGCAGAATGACACAGTGTGTAGGTCACGGCAGCAGCCACAGCAGCAGCATGAGGTCAGACAGTGGCACAATCACATTCTGGAGGTGGCAAAAACAGGAGTGGGCCCACAGAGTGGGACAATGACACAGTGTCGAGGTCACGGCAGTAGCCACAGCAGCAGCTGAGGTCAGACAGTGGCACAATGACACAGTGTCTAGGTCACGGCAGCAGCCACAGCAGCTGAATGAGGTCAGACAGTGGCACAATGACATTCTGGAGGTGGCAAAAACAGGAGTAGGCCACAGAGTGGACAATGACACAGTGTGGAGGTCACGGCAGCAGCCACAGCAGCAGCATGAGGTCAGCAGTGGATCAATGACATTCTGGAGGGGGCAAAAACAGGAGCCGGCCACAGAGTGGGACAATGACACAGTGTGTAGGTTCACGGCAGCAGCCACAGCAGCACATGGGGTCAGCCAGTGGCCAATGACATTCGGGAGGGGGCAAAAACAGTAGTAGGCCAACAGAGGGGGAGAAATGCCCACAGTGGGAGGTAAACGGCAGCACCACAGCAGCAGCATGAGGTCAGGCAGTGGCACAATGACATTCTGGAGGTGGCAAAAACAGGAGTGGGCCCAACAGAGTGGGACAATGACACAAGTGTGTAGGTCACGGCAGCAGCCACAGCAGCAGCATGAGGTCAGACAGTGGCACAATGACAGAGTGTGGAGGTGGGTGGCAATACCATCCCTGGTAAAGATGGTTGGTGGCAGATGGAGAAACTGTCAGCAGATGTGGGGCATCAGGGGGCTGGCGCATCAGAATAGTGGCTGAGGCAGGTAGTTTAAAACCCAGACTCATTTCTCACAGTTTGGGTGAGGCTCAGGCTGATTTTAGTCTGACGCCTAAGGCATTGGTGTGTGGAAATCCTGGCCGTCCACGCCTGATTCATCTTGAAAAAGGGTCAGTCGTTCCCACATTTCCCGTGGAAAAGAGGGTTCTCCTTGGGGTAATGATGGCCCCCGCCGCACTGAACACCCGCTCTGAGCCACACTACTCGCCGGGCGGGGACAGCTTCTCCACTGCAAACTCGGCAATTTTGCGGCCACACATCCAGTTTGGCTGCCCAGAAAGTCCAGCGGGATCTTCTAACTGGGGTGGCAGAGTGCTGTCCAAGTAGGCAACCACCTGTTGGTTCAGGGACTGCTCCAGGTTCTGCTGCTGCTGGCGACTACCCTCCTCACTAGGCGGGTGAAGGAAGCTGCTCATCAGTGACTCCAGACTTAGGTTTACTGCTGATGGAGCTGGTACTGCTCCCTACCCCCCCCACCTTCCTCCAGCAGCCGCGGCAGTAGTACGTGAGCCCTGAGGAACCCCCCGGCCCAGACCTGTCAGGGGAGGACGATGCCGCACATAGGCAGAGCCAACTGATTACGGAGGATTTCCCTATAGTATTTGAGTTTGTCCTCCCTCTCAATAGCTGGGAAAAAAGGCTCCCTTTTTGGGGACCGGTAGCGAGGGTCAAATGGGTGGAGAGCCAGAAAGTCATCCCTCTGCCGGATGCTGACTATTCGGCTGTCACTAGCCATCAAATAAGCATGCTGCGGGCCATCTGCCAAGTGACTCCGAGGGGCTCCCTGCCTCCATTTCCACTGTATACTGCCACGGTTGCTTGGGGGTCATCTGCCTCGTCTTCCTCATCCCATCCACCTCCTCCAGCTGCTCCTCCTCTCTTGTCACCTGGGTAGAAAATCCACTCATTTAAACCAGACAATGCTTCTGCTCCAATGTCCTCCTCCTCACTCCATTTCAGTCCCCACCGGACTCATGTGGCCACGAGATGTAGTCGCCACGTCCCCAGTCCCCTGCCCAGACAGATTTTTCAGCATCTGTTCCAGGACATGAAGCAGTGGAATGACGTTATTCATCCCGAAAGCCCTGGCGACTGACAAATAACGTCGCCCCCTTTGAAGGGCCTCAATAAACGGCAGGTGTCACGCATGAGATCCCACTGGCTGACATCAAAGTTACACAGGGAGTACTTCTGTCTGCCTGGATCATCAAAAAATCGTTAATGGCCTTTCTCTGTTCATACAGTCGGTCCAACATGTGCAGGCTGGAATTCCAACGGGTGGAAACATCGCATATCGAGTGTGTTGGGGGAGGCTGTTTCTGCCGCTGCAACTCGGGGAGGGTGTTCCTGGGTTTCTACGAATGGATAAAGTGAATGAACAGTTCCTGGCCATTTTCAGAATGTTCTGAAGATCGGTGGAAGACTTCCCAGGAACCTTTTCACAACCAGATTGAACACGTCGCCATGCAAGGGCTATGGACCACCCTCCTCGGTGCACGGGGGACACCATGTTCCTCCCCCTTGTCCGTCACCATGGTTCCGATTTGCATTGGCGCAGAGAAAGGGCCCCACATCGATTTCTTGCTGCATGACGCGGAGCAGTTTTCCCCCCCTGTGTGACTTACGTTCGCCGAGGCAAAACCAGGTGGTAAACTGCGTGACACCCCTGTGCCCTACACATGTGGTATGATGGAGCAGTACTTGTGGAGGCTGAGATGGTGGTGGTGGTGGAGAGGAGGAGGCGGACATTGGGCAGGAGCAGCAGTTTGACAACGTGGAGGAGAAAGGGCGTCTCCTGTCCAAGTTGTTGGTGTGCCTGGGCCGGAAGCACATTCACCCAGTGGGGGCCCTAAAGGACATGTTTCTGGCCCTGACCGTAGTTTACAGCTCCAGACGTCCGTTTCTGCCGTGCACCTTGGAACAAACCGATAAGCTTAAGGACTGGCCCACCTTTCCCGTTCTACATATTTATGAAGTGTGGTACTTGCCTTTTTGGAAAATAAAAATTTCGGCTTGGAACTCTCCATCTCGGCTCGGCACAAGCCATTAGTTCTCTGAATGGTGCAGAGTCCACCATTTGGAAAGGGCGGGACTGCAGTACCAACAACTTGGACAGGAGCCCGGGCCGCGGCGGCGGCTGAGGAGGGGTGGACGCAGACTGTTGTCTCTTTGCAAAACGCCTCGCTGAACGACTGCTGGCGCCATGAGTAGCGAGGAGCAGGAGCATCTGGACCGCGAGATGATGGCAAAGAGAAACAGCTCACTTCTGCAGAGGTGGTGGAGCCTTGACTGGCTGCAATGGCATGCGTGCCACTTGGCGCTGCTGCTGTTGCTGTGGCAGCAGGATGGACCACCACATCTGAGCCACGTTTCTCCCAGGCCACCGATGGTGACGGGTGCAGGTGTTGACGCGGGCCGTGGTTGCCAAAGTTAACATCCCTGGCCACGATTCACTTTCTGCTTACAGATTCTACATATACCCATATTCGGCTCCTCCGGGGTCTTAGCAAAGAACTGCCACACCGCCGAGTATCGGAATTTTACTCCCAACGCTCCGCACTGAGTGACTACTGCCGCCGCTGCCTAGTTGAGCCCTGTGCCGCTACTTTCTTGACCTGCGAAGCGGGTTTTTTTACCCCCCCGTGGCCCCTTGGCTCCCGACCTCACACTTGCTGCTTCCTGCTGACTCACGGCCACAGACCCACTTGCTGGCTGCGCCGCTGCCTGACGGCAAGCTGACGCCCTCTTCTCCTGACATGATGAAGCCCTTGCCTCAACCCAGCTCCCAAGTGCGGTCGGCTACATCATCATCTTTTGTGTTTCATCGTCACTGCTGTCCTCATTACCGGTCGTCGTATGCACAGGCTGACCGCTCACAAAATGACCTCCCATGCCACTCTCAACATCTATACTTTTCCGCCTACTGCAAGAAGCAGGGGGTATTGGCCCCATTTCTTCGCTGCCAAGTAGCTGCTTGGACTGCCCTCATTAAATTGTTCATCCCGCTATATAGTGGCGCTGAGCCCAGACCACATAGTAGATCTCTGGCTGAGGGAACCGGATGGGACAGAGGCGGGTTGAGGACAGGTGAGGGCCGCTGGACCCGCTCCCAGGCCATGCCAACAAGGGTTGTGTCTGACGTTCCCACCGACTCTTGGCTGGGGTTGTCAGATGTTCATCTGGGAGGAAGTGGAAAGACCTAGTCAACCCAATTTAAGAACCATGGGGTTGCTGAACCAACACACGGCCGCTAGATGACAGCGGCAGGGTTTTGGCCTCAACCGAGTGACCCCCTGCTGCGACGTCCCCTTGCTGTGCTGCGAAACCCGGGCCTGGAATTTTGTGCCTCTGCCACTCGCAGGTGAAGAGCCTGCCACCCCCTCCCGTCTGACATACTGTTTGTTCTTTAAAAAGTAAAAGACAAATGTTTGATGAAGATATCTGTATATGATAAATACACACCTGTTATTTGACGCCAAAAGAACCCCTAAGAAGCTTGGGTAACCCTTGGATATAAATTGCGCTCCCAAATAGGGCAGGAAAATTGACTTGTATGTGCCGTTTAAAAAACTCTGTGTATTTTACTGAATATAAAAGCACAACAGGCTTAATTAACTTTTGGGATATGAATTAAAGCTACAGAATTTCTTCTTGTTGCGGTGAAAAACAAAGTTCTTTTACTGAGTACAACTGCAGAACAAAAAAAAGGAAAAATGTATATTTTTTTGGCATTGAAAATGACGGTTCTTGGGGTCAACACACCAGCAAAAAACACACGCTTAATTAACCCTGGATGTAAATTGCGCAATAGAATTGAGCAGCCCAAAAATTAAGTGGTATTTGTATTGTTAAAAACGCTGTTTCTTTAAATGAATACAAACAGGAACTGGCTTAGATCCCACTTGGATATTGAAAAGTATATCAGCTGGAGTTGACGCACACTGGATTTCAGATCCAATACCCCAAAAAATCAGAAATAGAACATTAAGAGAACAGTCTCTGAGACGGGCTGAGACACCCCACAAAAATCGCTGTATAAAAATCAGTTCTTCAGTGAGAGCTATCACAATCAGCCGCGGCAGCACCTTCCCTGATCAGTACAGTGAGAGGAGTGTGAGCTCCCGGCGTCGCGCCCGGACGTATATAGTGCGGTGACGTCACAGAATCCCGCCGGTCTCTGATTGGCTTCATCTCTGCACATGTCATGCAGGCTATGCCCTTCTTCCTCCCAGAGTGCTTTGCCCCATGTAGCGCCATGTGCTCGCAGCCATTTTATTAATCAAAAGCACACTTCGTTCACCCGAAGTACCCCAAACTTCGACTTCGTTCAGAACCGAAGTTTTCCTGAAATTCTAAACGAATTCCATTTCGTTAGAATCGATTCGCCCATCTCTAATTATGATGATTACTGATGATGCTACACATTGTATTATTATAACACTGCATAATTATTGATGATGTCACATATTGAATGACTAATTTGTTAATTGGATTAATTCACATCTATGTATTTATATGTCTTCACTGATACTATGTGATTGCTTGAGAAAGGCTTGTGTTAGAGCTAAAACGTTGCACATTCGGGTGAAATAAAAAACGCTTTTTGAAAGTGCTGCCTGGATCTATTTTTTACAAGTTAAAATGTGGTCACATTGTCCACCTTATTAAAAAGTAATTTAAACAAGCAAAATTAAAAAAAGTTATAATCACCTTCCTCCAGTCTCCAGTTCCAGCGGCATGTCTCTCAGGTCCTCTGTTGACACGCCTTCACTTCAGAACAGGATGTCATTGCTGCAGTTGCTGATTCGCTGCAATGGTCACTTGCCCCTAGCTTAAATCACTATTTGGAAGTGAACAGCTCCAAACAGGGGTTTAATATAAGGGCACCTGTGGTCAGTTGAGGGCTAAAGAGGGAGTGTCCCTCCACCAATGGTGGACATGAACATTTGCAGGTCGCACTGGCTTTTTAAATCTGCAAGCACAAGTTTGAACACACACTCACGGGCAGTAGAAAATGAAGAAGCACACCCAGCAAAGCACTCCGAAAGTGAAGAAGCTGCACAGAGCATCAAACTGGTAGGCAGATGCCACAGCATTCCCAACAAACTTCCTCCAGAAGGTAACATATTCAAGGTCCAACTTTATTGTCAACAACTCCCAATCCCCAGTGATATAATTCCTCTGAGCCCGAAAGAAGGTCCTAGAGGAGAAACCAAAGTATAAGGCTTTTCTCTTACTGTTTCTTTGGAACCGGACTGTGCCAGCCAATAAGGAGGATGCTCCCACCTCCAGATAAATAGGTCAAACCAGAATTGGGCAGTGTAACAAAAAAGCAGAAGAGAAAGTGCTTTTCAAATAGCAGAAAGCAGCTTCAGCTTGAGGCATCTAAATTCTGGCAGTGCTACCCTTCTTGGGGTAGCATCAGGGTGGAGAAATATGCTTTAAACTGTCAGTAGTACCATATTTTTTGAACTGTAAGATGTACTGGACCATAAGACGCACCTAGGTTTTAGAGGAGGAAAATAGGAAAAACAAATTGATGCAATAAGTCCGGGCTGAAGTGTAGTTTTTAATGGTAAAATTTTGGAATAGATGCGACTTTTTGATCGCCCTTTATTCCAACTTTTTGGGGATATGAAATGACCAAAAGACTCCACAATTTGGGCGTTTTGAATTTTTCTTCAATGCAATGCAACATATGGGATAAATTATGTTATATTTGAATAGATTGGACTTTTACGGACATGGCAATAGCAATTATGTATAGATTTTTTTATTTGTAAAACGGCACAAGGGGGTGATTTACACTTTTAATGTTTTTTTTTATGTTTTTTTTTTACTTTTATAATTAGTCCCCCTAGGGTAAATGACCACTAGGGAACACAATCCCTTGTCCTATATACAGCAGGCAGTACTGTTATACTTCCATATATAGGATTTTCATTCATTACCTATTACACCCTGCCTATGGCAAGATGTAAAAGGCTTCCAGTTGCCATGGCAACTGATTCCCTCCTGTAATGACATTGCTGAGGGAGTTGTCGGAGGGAAAAGCACTGCACAGCCGGCTCCATCCATGCTGTTGGTGGTGGCTGCGGCTGTACTGAACAGCCACCAACATAGTACAATCTGGGACCAGCAGGAGACTGGAGTGCGGCAATGCTGCGGGAAGCCAGGGCTTAACCCCTTAAACCCAGTCGCCGGTTTCCTGCAGCATCACCTCTCTCCAGTCTCCTGCCAGCCTGAGATAGTACAATCGGACTATAAGACGCACCCCCATTTTTTTGGGGAAAAAAAGTATGTCTTTTAGTAATTTTCAAATAACAGAATACTACTAGGTACATAGTCCTACTGGATGGGGCTATCTAAGCACATTGGATTGCTTCTCTGGAAATCATGTACTATAGGAAGGGCAAACTGGTATTAGGAGACAGTAAGGCTGCGTCCCCACGGCAAGGGACAAATACCGGTCGGTTTATCCAATCGGTATTTGTCCTCTTTTGCAGCCGTCCCCAAGGCCGCGGGGGGTGGGGCGGCTTTTCTCCGCGATGAGCGGAGAAAAGCCCTTCCCCTTCACATTCACATGCATAGATTCCGTCCAAAAACAGGACGGAAGAATGTGCAGGCAGAATGTTTTGTGGGCCGCACACGGGCGGAAAACCCGTGCAGTGGGGTATGCTGCACGGGTTTTCCATAGGAGCCCATTGTGCCATTTTCGGCCATTTTTTCAGGTGGTCTGCAACTGGCCAAAAACCCATGCCGTGGGGACATACCCTAATTTTCTTGCAGTTATATAAGAACTATGTTGTTGCCGAAGGTTCAGTGGGTCGCAAAAATATTCCTACTCCGTGAACTGTTTCTCATTTTTTAATGTTATAGCCACAAACTTAAATGTATTTTACTGATATTTTATTTCATAGAGCAAAATTTTTACAAATTAAAAAATTAAACGTGTGGCATGCATATGTATTCAACCCCCTAGTTAAAAATTTTGTAGGACCACCTTTAGCTGCAATGACAGCTGCAAGGAGTATGTCTCTACCTTGTTTGCACATCTGGAGGCTGAAATTTTTCCCCACTCTTCATTACAAAATAGCTCTAGCTATTAGAACGTTTCTGAACCGCAATTTTCAAGTCATGACATAGATTCTCAATGGGATCTAGGTCTGGACTTTGACTGGTTCATTATATCTCATGAATATGCTTTGATGTAAATCCTTCAATTATAGCTTTGGCTGTATGTTTAGGGTTGTTGTTTTGCTGGAAGGTGAACCTACACCTCAGTCTAAAGTTTTTTATAGCCACTAACCAATTTTCCTCCAGAACTGCCCTATATTTATCTCCATCCATCTTCCCATCAATTCTGACCAGCTTTCTACTCCCTGCTGAAGTAAAGCCTCCCCACATTATGATGCTTCCACCACCATGTTTCACGGTGGGATGGTATGTTCAGGGTGATGTGCAGTGTTGGCTTTCCTCCACAAATAGGCATTTAGGCCAAAAAGTTTAATTTTGGTCACATCTGACCACAACACCTTCTTCCACATGCTTGCTGTGTCTCCTACATAGCTTTTTGCAAAATGAAAACAAGACTTTTTATGGCTTTCAAAAGGGTCTTTCTTCTTGTCACTGTTCCATTAAGGCCAGATTTGTAGAGTACATGACTAATAGTTGTCCTGTGGACAGATTTTCCCATATGAGTTGTGGATCTCTGCAGCTACTTCAGAGTGATCCTGAATATCTTGGCTGCTTCTCTAATTAGCGCTCTCCTTTAGTTGTTAGTTTCGGTGGACGGTCATGTCTTGGTAGGTTAGAAGTTGTGCCATACTCTGTATGTAATTACTTCACAATAAACTGTATTTTAGTATGTGCAAACATGTTGTTTTTTACGTGAATATATTGAATTGTCTAATTCTGTTGAAGGAGTTAAGTGGCATACATATTTTAACTAAGTTGTTAATGTATAGAATGGTACTTTAGGGTCATCATTATAGCATGGAGGCAGATATAGACTTACCCAGGGTACTAAAATGAATAGCAGAGGCAGCAAGTATATGGCTATGCAAAAGAGCATAGTCTAAGGAATGCCCAAGAACTCTGCTGAAGGACACACTGAAGGACACACTCAAGTCATTACCCTTTATGCAGTCTTACGCAGACTTACATGGCAGGAGCTGACATCAGAAACTTATTACAGAAGGGGCAGGCTATAGACGTAGTCAGAAAGGCAAATACTTGAGCCTGGTGAAGGTTTTTTAAGACAAAGTCAGAGTAAGTGGCAAGAAGCATCATCAAGAGGAAAGGGAAAATCAGAAGCAGAAAGATACAGTATGATAATTACACAGGAAAACACATAAGCAAATTCTAAAGGGGGATGACATGGTAAATAGTACATGGAGTGTAGTATAGGTGGAGGAGAACATTTGTGGTGGCCCTTTTATTTTGCAAGGCTCAGTGCATGTGTATACTATGGAGCAGCAGATGACCAGGGTCCAGTTCAGGCTGCCCAATGGAGGGGCTTTAAAGCGAAGTGATGAAGCCACATGGAGCAGCAAAAAGATAGGTGGACACTGCAGCACCTTTATTTTATTGTTGAAATCTTTTTTGCAGGTTCTCGGATTTTGGCTTGCCTTTCAGCTTATTCTCCCGTTCTGTCCTTTGGTACTCCGCATACTCCTGGTTTGACCTTGGCCCGTATCACTATTCTCTATTTGTTTTCTGTGGAGACTGTTCCTTGTTTGTCCTACATTTGTCTTCTGTTTGTTTGGCACACATTTTACTAGGCATAACTAAGGAAGAGATTCGAGTGTGGGGTCGCCCTTTTCGGGGTGGTGTCCCTGCTTAGACAGGGTAAGCCAGGGTGAGTCTAGGGCGTCCCTTACATTAATATTCTTGGCCTCTCAGTTAATGGTATTATAATCTCTTAAACTTCCGTGGACAAAAATAATAATGTGGGAAGCAGGGCCGTAACTAGAGAAGCCAGGGCCCCATAGCAAACTTTTGGATATATATATATCGACTATATGATATATATATATGTGATTACAGTGCAGTTACATCTTGTGACTCACAGGTGACGTTTTTCTACTGAGTCGTTGACTTTCCCGTTTCTTCTGCATCTGATCCAGACCACCATGATGACTTCTCCTGGACACCACTCATCCCTGCAGATTTGGATACAAATATCTTAGAATCCTCACTTTTCCAGCACTTCACTCACTACCCCCACCTCTGTAAAAACTTCCTAGGGGTGGGAGAGGGTTAGAGGCCATAACTTTGAGGTTCAGTCTCCGAGAAGGGAGGAAAGGAACAGGGGATTCACCCCTTGGAGATTGTGTTACAGCCATGGCCTGTGCCCTTCAGAAACATGTTACCTGGTAGGTAGACCCTTTAGATAGGTTGGTAGGCCTTAGGTAGGTAAGTTGGTAGGCTCCAATAGGTAGGTAGACAGTACATAAGCTCCAGGTAGGTAGGTAGATTGGTCCTAGGTAGGTAGGCCGTAGTTAGGCCACAGTTAGATAGACAGGTCCCAGTCAGGTAGGTAGATTGGCCCTAGGAACACAGTAGTAAGGCCACAGTTTAGTAGGCAGCCCAGAGGTAGGTAGCGGGCTATAGGTGGCCCCCAGGTAGCAAGTAGATAGTAGTCTATATTTGGGGCTCCCCAATGTAGGTAGTTGGACTAGAGGTTGGGCCCACATACTGTAAGTAGGTAGGCTATAGATCGAGCCCACATAGGAAGGTAGGCTATAGGTGTGGCCCACATAGGTAGGCTGGGTTTAGGGAGGCTATAGGGAGCCCCAGATTAGCAGGGAGGTTTTAGGTAGGCTGTAAGGGGCCCCATATAGGCAGGCAGGGTTAAGGTAGGCTATATGGTCCCATTTAGGTAGGCAGTCAGGGTTTAGGTAGGCTATAGGGGCCCATATATGTAGGAAGGCAGGGTTTAGTTAGCTACAGGGGCCCATGCAGGTAGGCAGGCAGAGTTTAGGAGCCCATATAGGCAGACAGGGTTTAGGTTGGGTATAGGGGCTTATATAGGTAGGCAGGTAAGGTGTATAGGTCTATATAGGCAGGCAGGGTTTAGGTAGAATATAGGGGCCTATGTAGAAAGGCAGACAGGGTATAGGGCCCATATAGGTATACAGGCAGAGTATAGGGTCCATGTTGGTAGGTAGGCAGGGTATAGGGCACATGTAGGTATGGAGGGTATAGGGCCCATGTAGGTAGGCGGTGTATATGACCCATATAGGTAGACAAACAGTTTATGGGGCCCATATAGGTAGGTAGGCAGGAAATAGGGCCCATGTAGGTAGGCAGGCAGGGTATAGGGCCCATGTAGGTAGGAAGGTAGGGTATAGGGCCCATGTAGATAGGCCGCCAGTATTTAGGGTCCATGTAGGTAGGTAGCCAGGGTATAAGGTCCATATAGATAGGCAGGGTATAGGGCCCATGTAGGTAGTCAGACAGGGTATAAGGCCTATATAGGTAGGCAGGCAGGGTATAGGGCCCTTAAAGGCAGGCAGACAGAGTATAGGGACTCTTATAGGCAGGCAGGCATAGTATAGGGAGATAGAAAGGATATAGGGGCTCTTATAGGCAGGCAGACAGGGTATAGAGGCTCTTATAGGTAGGCAGGCCGAGTATATGTGCTCTTATAGACAGTCAGGAAAGGTATAGGGGCTCTTAGAGGTAGGCAGGCAGGTTAGAGGGGCTCTTACAGACAGGCAGGGTGTAGGGCAGATTGGTAAAAAAAAAGAAATAACTTACTAAACTCTCTCTTTAGTATCCCCTGATGTGAGGAGCTCCCGGCAATTCTGTGCTCGGCGTGGGCGAACCAAATTTTAGGTATCTTTCCACATGGTTTATGAACAATGTATCAGCTTTGTTTTTTCAAGTTGAGCCTGATAGAAAAACCCTGGGGCAGAAGTTTTGAAAATTTTGTAGTGCCAAACTGCAAGCCCCAAAAGGGGTTTTAAATGCTTCTCAGGAGTAATAAAAAAAATATTATTTACAAGAAGAAAAGGGAACATAACCAAGTGAGTTACCCATCTTGCCCCTGTGCATGCGGGTAATAAAAAAGAAAAAAATATAGGAGGGGGTTTGTTTAACTAGTGAGACTCCCCTTTTCAAAAGTAGGAGAAAAGGGTTTCGCTCCTAACTAAAAAAAGGAAAAAAAATCAGAACAGTAATGTACGAAATCTCACAAAAGTGAGTCATCCCTCCATTTTTGTACTTATTGCTTTAAAATTTTCTTTTCAGGGGATAGTACGGGAAGAATAAACACTTTTAAATATAATTTTAAAGTGGGCCCCAGTATCCCGTTTTGGATAACATTTTAAATTTTGGGTTTGGTGCCCTTAAAATAACTCATCAGACAGCATCAATGTTTAAACGCTGGGCAAAAAATTTGGAAACCCCCAAAAGTGAAAAGGGCACAAATTGGGGCCCTAAGTGTCAATATTTTTTTTGTGGCCATCATTTTTTCCCAGCACTCCCTTTAATCTCTTGGGAAATGGATTTTAAATAGAGTTTTAAACAGGTTGCCGTTTAAATCCATTTCAAATCCTCCATGATATCACGGAACTGGTGGATCCCTTTTTTCCCCCCCAGGGTGTGTTTGTAACCGTTGGGTTGTTCCCAAAGGGCTCAGGTGTGAATGTGGAGCAGGTGTGTTAAATTTGGTGTTATCACTCATACACTCTCTCATATGGGTCACTGAAAGTTCAACATGGCACCTCATGGCAAAGATCTGTCAGAGGATCTAAAAAAAAAAAAGTTGGGTCTACTAGAGATAACCAAAGGGTAAAGAAACAGTGGCCAAAAACATACAAACGGGTTTTTAAAAAGGGCAGGTTATACCTGAACAGGTCTCCTCCCTGGTTGGGCGAAAGAAGTTGAGTGCACATGCTCGTGACATATTTCCCAAAAATTGTCTTTTAAAAAAAAATGTTGGGGTGTTGCCCCGCAAATTTCTGCAAAAGGTTTAAAAAGGTGGGGGGTCCACAAAAAATTTTTATACCAAAAACCTTTTTATAAATTTTCTTCATTTTTTACTTAATTTCCAAATGTAATTTTCATTTACACTTTTCCATCCTACTTGTGTCAAGTTTTTAACCAAGGGAATTTTTTTTAATAAACAGGAGTTGTGATCAATTTAACTTAAAGGGGTTTTCTGTACAATGATTGGGTTTTAAATTTTAAAAAATCTTTAAAAAAAAAGCAGGGTTTCAATATATGTTCATTACAAAGTCCCTACTGATTTTGAGCTAGCCCCGTTAAATTTTACTTTCAACAGCTTTTCAGATCTCTATAGTAGCCACCCGTTTATCCTTATCTTTCTGGCGGGCAGGCTAATGACTCATCACCTTTGAAACAGGCGGGGAAAAGGGGGCCCCCCCCGCACAAATGCTTCTGTAAATGGGGGGGGGAGGGGGAGGAGGACTCCCCGGGGATCTGTGTCCGGGCTGCCTTTGGGTTAACCCTGTGTGGGCCTGCTTCCTTCCTGTCTCTACAAGGGTAATTTTGGGAAAACAGTGACCCTGCTGGTTTCTATAATCATGATAAGTCTTTTTGGGAAAAATGACTATACTAATGCTATACAGATCAAACATGTGAATAAATTTAAATTTTTCCCGTATTAGTGAGAAATCCGAGTTTTAGTAAAATTCCCTTGTTGTTGGGTGGAGATTTGGAGATTGTAAGCTAAAACAGGGGGGTAAAAGGGAAAACTTTCTCCCCCCCTGCTTAAATTTGCACACCATTCACATTCCTCTCCCCACACTCCCCCAGATCGCCCTATCCCAGCTGTTATATTATCTTCATTTTTACTTATTTCCAAATGTAATATCATTTACACATTACCATCCTACTATGTGTCAAGTTTAACAGAATTTTTATAATAAACAGGGTTGTGATCATCAACTTAAAGGGGTTTTTGTACAATGATTTTTTAAATAAAAATCTTAAAAACAACCTTTCAATATTGTTATTCAAACCCCTTGAACTCTTTAAATATTGGGGGGTCAACCTGTCAATGCTCAAACCATATGCCGCACACTGCATCAAATTGGTGTGCAAGCCTCTTCTAAAGATGTTGCACTAGAAAGAATGCCAACAGTTTGCTAAAGACAAGCAACTAAGGACAGGATTACTGGGAACCCGACCTTGGCTAAGAGACCCAAATAAGTTATTTGGTTTAGAGGTGTAAGCGTGATGGTGGGAACCAGGTAAGGAGTAAAAAAACAATGTGTCTTCCTACAGTCAAGCATTTTTGTGGGAAAATTCATGGTTTGACATGCTGAGTGCGCCGGCTGTGGGGGGTTTTTTTGTTCATTTAGGAACCCTAATGCAAACATGTACTTTGACATAGTAAAAGCAAAACATGATCCCCTCCCTTCAAAAACCTGGCAGCAGAGCAGTATTTCAACATGATAACGACCCCAAACACACCTACAACACAAACAATGCCTTTTTTTTTTTTTTTTCTTTATTTTATTTTTTTTTTTTATTTTTTTTCTTATTTTTTTTTTTTTTTTTTAATTTTTTGTTGCCGCGGGTTTTGACACTGATTGCGACGTTGAGTTATTTTGAGGGCCACCAAAATTTTCACTATTATACAAACTTACCCGACTACTTTACATTGTATCAAGTGTCAAAACTTTTTGTTGTTTTTGAAAATATTAATACAAATTTTTAAAAAATGAGGCGTGTCTCATTTTTTGAGATCTGTATTTTTAATATCTTTTTTTTTAAATTTTTTTCCACAGGTTTAAGCAAAAATGAAAAAGCAATAGCATTTAAAAAAGCAAGATCATATGTATTGATTTTACAGCAACACAGATTAACATTTTTTTTTTTGGGCTTTTATTTTTGGCATTTTACGTGCGTGTTACAGCCGGCGCGTATCCATGGCTGGCTGAATGCGCCCATGTTTGCCCCCCGACCGGATCAGCCTCACCCCTTTTTTTCTTTGAAAAGGGGCATCCCCTCCTCTGTTTCCCCCGGGCTAGGGCCCCCTCTCTTCTTCCCACTGTGCTGGCCTTCTGCTCTCGCTGCCCCCATGCGCATGTGCTGATCTTTCAGATTTAAAGACCAAAGTGCACAATCCAATTTTCCCGGAACATACATGGTTCACCGAATTTATCAGGAACCTTTCCCTTAGTCT
>JAODAL010063084.1:0-19414 GCA_025379985.1 Phyllomedusa bahiana
CTTGTTTGGCCATTACAAATGTTATCCATTATTAATGTTATCAATGTTAATGGCCATACAGTTTGACCACTAATCAAGCCATTTAAACATGCATTGTGGTCACAACACCCCGCGTATGTCCACCCTTTCTCAGCTTTTATTCATTTCAGTAGATACTGAAAACACGTAAGCAACCAGCTCTCAGACTGAGGATGAAGACTTGGGCCCCATATGGTCAGTATCTATTGGATTCTAACCACAATGTTACCCTAATCGGCCATAAATGTAAATATCAATATACATAAAAGTTATGAAGGAAACATAATGATACAACTAACAATGCTCTCTATACAGCTGCTTTACGTTTACCTGGGTCCAGTCTTTTGCCCAGTATGGTTCATAAGGTTTCATGCAACCCAAACCCGGCTTTGAATAGATGTATGGATAGATAGATCCATATATAAATACAACATAGTTGTTCTTATCTCACAGACCCCCACTAAAATAGCCAGGGCCAATTAGGCTGCTCACAAATAATGTGTATAGCAATGGTTAAAGAACATGCTGTCCTTAAGTGCTTCCTGTACAATCAACCCCAGATCTTCACTCTTAATACAGAGAGGATGAGTAACATAATTTCTCACTAGAAATGGGTCCAATGCAAATGATTCTAGAAGGAAAGTAACATAACTACCATCATTATGGCTAAAAGACTTATAAAATACTGTGTATGAGGAGGCGTAATGTTCACTTAGATTTGCCTAATCCTCTTTGCAGCTCATCTTTGGATGTCTGTGCTCAGTTTTGCTGCATTTGCTTCTTGTTATATTACCTAAATTCTAGTTTGACTTAGACAGCATTTCCTGCATGAAAGGTCATTAAATACTCTGTCCAATGAGGGTTATTGCTGTGATAAGCTAAACTGTGTTTATTTAAGGAGGTTTTTTTTCTATCCTTAGTCATACAATATAAATCTCCTCGGGGAGGAGGATATTATGTGGAAAATCAATGGTCACAATTTAAGGTATCTCTCCAGTACTAAAGCAAAGCCACATTAGACTACTTATGTTTGTGATTCTGTACTATGTGTTCCAAGTGTAAAGCGCTGAAGATAGCTGGGGATCTACACATCACGCATGGACCATATATTTCTGGTTTACGATATACTATATTTAAAGGAGTTTGAACTGCTCGTTGCTCTTCAGTTAATTCTCTGAGATTGAGTTTGAAATCCAGGGGTGTGTCTCTTTTTTCAGCAGGCGTGTCTCTCCTCCCAGGAGGTGTGTCTCCCCTCACTGAAGAACTGTGACATCATCATTTTGTATGCAGCAAGGGATATAGAAGGTTGTCTGGATATAACAGCTCCGTAGCCTCCTGCATGCTTCTTATGTCTGCAGCCTTAAGGCTCCACAAGCTCCCTGCTGTGCTATATGCAGTTATACAAACAGCCTGAACTGATGAGACATGTGAGGAAGCACACTGCCCCCCCCCCCATCCCCTCTGTTACCAGCCAGGAGACTGGGTTATATAGAGCAATGCACATTGCCCTCTCCCTCCTCCCCTTCCGTTACCAGACAGGAGACTCTATAATACTGTGTTATATGAGGGGATCTGTGACTTAAAAGGGTTTTGCCACCATGTAATGTCGACGTGGGATGCTTAGAAATCATAAGTTAGGCACTTTCCTTAATGCATGTCATTAAAAAAAGTGTAAAAAAAGCAGCTATCACCCGAGTAAAGATGTCAACTCTATCACTCAACGTTCACTGACAGCAAGCACCTGTTATATCTCTTAGTTTACACACAAATTACACTGAAAGCTAGCAGCTTTTACTTCTGTTCTAGTGGTGTTCACCCAAATTGTACTGACAACAGTACTCAACTACAAGGACAAATGTCAGCTTCAAGCAAAGATCTCTACTTGCTGTCAGTGACATGTGAGTGAAAACAACGGGGGGGAAAAGCAATCAGCTTTGAGAGAAGACCCTGCCCCACCTGTAACTAACTTGGGCTAATAGTGTAGTGGTAGGGCTGTGGCTTTACAAGGAAGGGGTTTGGAGTTTTAGTCCCTCACAGAGTATTTTTCCCCCTAAATTCTACACATATGTAGAGAGACCTAAAATATATATGTCAATCTCTATAATGATATATATACACATACATAGCTCCCCTATATCATGTCTCATCCCCCAGAGTATATGCATTGTATCACATATGTTGGAAGTTCTTGGTGTGACTGTGAGGATGGGACACTATATAGGGGAGATTTGTGTGTGTGTATATATATAAAATTATAGATGTTTACACATATATTTTCATATCTTTACATATGTGTACAATTTATAAAATAAAATAAAAAAAACTACTGATGGGGCTTGAACTCCTAACCTCTCTCTTGCACAGCTGATCAGCTAAGCATTACACTGCACATACAACTTGTATAAGCACTGTGTTGAATCCTTATGTTATACACTACCGAGGAGTTCATGATGCAGAGGCTGAAGGATAGGTATTCAACTTCAGGAACAAGCACGTGATGACGTCATAAGAAGGCGGGGCTTGCATTAGATCTGAGGAACAGAACGCCCTCTTTTCAAAGTAGCAGCTTAAGGACTAGACCTGTGAGGAGGTGAATCAACCTCTTGGCAAAAGCCCTTTAAACAGGCAGTCATTGCCCAGATCATTCACCTTAGAGCTTGGAGAGGAGTATTGAGGCTGCAGCCCTTGGTTTCACTATCGATGTTCACAGTGCAGAGGGGAGAAAACACAGAGTGTGCAGGCCGCCAATCACAGCGCAGGGGGGTGGCCGGGGCGTTTCCTGTCTAAGGGCATATCCCAACAGGCTGAATGAAATGTCAGCCAGCCAATCACAGTGCGGGGGGGGGGGGGGAAACGGCCAGGGGGCATGGTTGACCAGCAGCAGCAGAAATAGAACACAGATTTACAGAAAAGCTCATATCTGCTAAACCAAGTGACTGAGGTAATGCAACCCAATTACAAAAGTGCTTATTTTTACTGTCACCATAATCTGAGACATGATCTTTGTAGCGATAAAACCCCTTTAAATCATTAAACTACAATGTAGTATTGTACAATAAGTACAATAGCTCTTCTCTGTAATACTTATTGTTTGTCAGTACAAGCTGTATTTGCGGCAGTTTTTCTGCTGTAATGTCCAAACA
The DNA here is from genome assembly GCA_025379985.1 of Phyllomedusa bahiana. Lineage (NCBI taxonomy): Eukaryota > Metazoa > Chordata > Amphibia > Anura > Hylidae > Phyllomedusa > Phyllomedusa bahiana. The sequence continues at coordinate 3,162 of JAODAL010063084.1, forward strand.
GTAACTGGTATATGATATGTAAGTCAGTACCTATGTGTTGCACCTGTGTTTGTTTCTTCATTTTCAAGGTGCTGGCTACATGGCTTGTCTTTAGCTTTTTCCATTAGGTCAGAGCTGTGATTCGCCACTTCAAGTTAAGTAGCAATATCTATGGGGGGGTCTTCGGTAGTCTAAATTCCACCTTGTTTTTCATCATCGGTTCAGGCTGGAGCCCTGTTTCTGCAAATTGGCTACTGTGTGTCAACACAAATCTATCACAAGCCCCCTGGTCAGAGTATGGAGAGCTGATTTCCACTACATCCGGGGCAGAACCAGTGAGAACGAGACAATTATAAAGGAATAGACACACTGTCAAAGGCAAATGAACCTTAAATGGGTTACAGGGTTTTCTACTTCTTTTCAAAACTTGGCTACTGGCCCCAGTGTGCTAAAATAAAAAATGAAACAATATTTTCCACCCACCATTGTTTCTGCACCACCGGAGCTCTAGTGTCCTCTGCCGATCCCTCACAGATGAAGTCCCGTTTATGGAGCACGTCGCCAGTCTGTTACTGTCTGGCCGCAGCGTTCATGTGCTGTACTTGCAAGCACGCAACTACTAAGACGAGTCATTTTTTTACAATCATATGATCCATAAATGGGTGTCATTGGTGAGGGACTGGTGTGGGACACCAAAACATATGGAGGAGCTGAACCAACGCCATCAGGAGTGGTAAGTACAAGTTCTTTTTTTTTTTTATCAATAAATGTTTTTTGAATTTTATAAAGCTTATACAATCATACAAAAGGACATCACAAACAAAGGGATATAGAACACATGATCTCAAAACAAGTTAACAGGCCATGGCAAGAATCAGATAAACACAATTCACAGGTTATCTCTAAAATGAAGCGTAAATTAGTAGATAAACAGAGCATACATTAAATGAGGACGACAGAGGAAGCGTATACTGTGCCAAAAATAAATACTAGTATGGGGTAAAGGCATAAATCATTACTAATCACTCTTATCTATGTGGTGTCACAAAAAGAATTTGGAGAAGAACCATCTGGGTCTTAATTTTGAAGTCGAGTGTGGCGGGATTGCTAGGCAGGTTTCTACAAGTTCATGTTTTATGTTTGACAGTGGGGACCAGTAGCCAGGTTTCCAAAACTAGTGGAAAACTCCCTTAATAATAAGAGTCCCTGGATAGTTTCTTTAAAGGGGTTTTGCCACAATCTAACATTGACGTGGGATCCTCGAAAATGGGTATTTAATCACTTTTCTAAATATATGTCATCAAAAAAGTGCCTCTGAGAGCTACAGCCTGACTTACATGCCCTTGGTTTCCTGACAGTTTACATTAGACAGGACCAGGAGCTGATCTGGCCACGCTTGCGTTGTTTGCACTTCTTATCTGATGGCAGGGAACATGAACGAGATTTGAAGGGACTGGGGAGAAAGCTCTTGTATCTTTTGTATAGAGAATCCACTGGTTGTAATGTAATTATCTGAGTAAACATGTAGACGCTCCCTGGCTCCTCTGCTCAGCCTCCCTCCCTCTCCTCCTGCAGCGTTCGTGAAGGAATGAAAGAAGGCTGCCTGCTGAGAGCTTATCTTCTCTCCTGAGCAAATAAGAGGGAGAAATAAACCGCATCTAGCTTGTGCACAATACAGTTCTCCTCGGTGGATTAGCAAAACAGTGTTTGCTCAACTACAGAGTCTGAATATCAGGAGCGTGCATGGGAGGTGGAGCGATGACATCACAGAGGAGGTACTTGTTTTTTAAACACAGAAACACAATGCCCCTTTTTTCAGGCCTCAAGAGTGGAGTAGCAGCCCGTTAGGTGAGGAACTCACTTCTTGGCAAAACCCCTTTAAAATTTTAGGATATCCTGCTGAAAATGTTAGCATGTCCCTCTGAAACCCAGCAGTAACTGTTCCCATTTTCATCCTCATGGTTATCAGCACTTTCTGCTGAAAATTTCTGTTTAAAAACTAGGCAATTCTTACTGTCCACCATTAAAAAACAAAATTAGGAGAGGTCAGCTAAGTTAATTAAAGTAATTTATGGAACACATATATATTGCAAATGTGTTAATTTTTCAGTTCCAGTACATGTGCAATATGTGCTCGAAAGCAGAGCTTCAGCTGATGTTCAGGTAAGTGGATTGACTTACTAGAGATTGACATCTCTCTGTGTATGCAGACTAATACAGGGAACGGTGTCAGTCATGTAGTTGGACCGCCCACTTGACTACCAAGTCCAGAATAAGCAGAACAGCTTTTCTAAAGAAAAAATATATTTATTCATTTGCTCAGCCCATCCTCATCCGATTCTATAAGAGTCTGCAGAATGGACTAGATTTCCTGTGTGACCCTTTAAATATAACACATCTTTTCAAAAACCCAGACTACTTTCATATGTAGTAAAGTTGGCAAGATAGAATAACAATCCCATTGGTCAAATTATAGAACGTTTCCCAAATATTGAAAATAACAAATATGTTTGGAAGTTTCTTCTCCACTGAGAGGCAGAAGAGTATCTGTTTCAAAAACTCTCTATTTCCTTAGGCATTGCACTTGGCTGAGGTTAAAACGGGATTTATTTGATATTACAGTGGAATGTACAGTATTCTCTCATTGCTATTATTTTAAGAAAATACATTTAGTTTTTTTTTTAGACTCCTCTATTTTATCTTGTTGTCAAAATGGGGTTATTTTATTGTGCGGAATCAGTCTATCGGGCTATTGTATTGAAAACATAAGCTGTTTAGTGACTTCACTTCATGCTACGTCATTCATAAATACTGGATTCATTATCTAATGAATGGGCCCCAGGATTAATCATTTCACTAATAGGCTTAGTGTCTGTCTCCAAACAGAATTTTTAACCAAATCTGAATGTTCTGTTATGGTTGCATATTGATAACCAGGTTCTGCTATTAGTTTGTTCACCCCTATTAAGCTAAGACTCTTTACTGTACTTCTGTATGTCTGATTTTTTTTTTCCATCAAAGTCCTACAAAATCCATCAAAAAACTTCTCTGCAATATGGTGCTGTGTGGAGACACCATATGGCAGTACACAGATTGCCTACCACACCATGCAATGGAACTGTAGAGACTCTGTGCTGCTTTACAATCTCCTTACTGTGCATGAGCTCTTAATGTTGTGCTGTAGCTGTGTTGTGTTAAGTACCATTTACACACCATTATACTCTGTCGCCAGTATCTGTCAAGGTATTGTGGAAAAAAGATACTACAACGGATCTGCAGCAGGCCCTTGAAAATCAGTACAGCAACTGTAGATCAATTTGTACTATGTTTGCTCTATAATGTACACTTCTTTTGTGATGGACGCAAAGTATGGTCGCTTTACATAAAGGATATACTGCTAGGAACTAGAGCAAATGCAGTCCAAAGAGGACCATGTTTGCTCTATTTATATGAGTGGGCTGTTGTGGTATCTGTGGGGGAACCCCAATAGTTACCTCCGATGGAGGGCAGCACACTGTGTAAATGGCCCATTTCCCTATATCAAGGGTACGCAACCTGCAGCACAGTGGCTACATGCCGCCTACAGTACCCATCCATGTGGCTCCCAGATGTATTTTATATCTGTCCTAATATTCAAGAAAATAAAATAAATTTTTTGACCGCTGCATTCTACTGTATGGTGGCACTTATGTTAGTACTGTATGACTTGCTTTTTTATGGTGGGCACCATAGGGCTGGCTGTTATGGCGGGCACTGTAGGGCTGGCACTGTTATGATGGCACTGTATGGTTAGCACTTTTACGGTGGGCACTGTATGGTTGGCACTGTTAGTGTGACACTGTATGGCTGGCACTGTTATGGTAGGCACTGTATGGTTAGTACTGTTATGGTGGGCACTGTAGGGCTGGCACAGTTATAGTTAGCACTGTGTGGTTAGTACTGTTATGGTGGGCTTTGGTGGGCTGGCACAGTTATAGTTAGCACTGTATGGTTAGTACTGTTATGGTAGGCACTGGTGGGCTGGCACAGTTTAGCACTGTATGGTTAGTACTATTATGGTGGGCACTATATGGCTGACACTGTTAGGGTGACACAGTATGGCTTGCACTGTTATGGTAGGCACTGTATGGTTAGTACTGTTATGGTGGGCACTAGAGGGCTAGCACAGTTATAGTTAGCACTGTATGGTTAGTACCGTTATGGTGAGCACTGGTGGGCTGGCACAGCTAAGCACTGTATGGTTAGCACTATTATGGTGGGCACTATATGGCTGACACTGTTGGGGTGACACAGTATGGCTGGCACTGTTATGGTAGGCACTGTATGGTTAGTACTAATATGGTGGCACTGGAGGGCTGGCATACTTGTAGTTAGCACTGTATGGTTAGCAATGTTATGGTGGACACTGTATGGCTGACACAGTTATGGTGGCACCGTATAGCTGGCGCTGTACAGCTATATGTGCTATTTTAAGCAATGTGAATGAGTAATCTAGGCAAAACTGTTTCTGTGTTATCTCTAGTACCTGACCAGCAGTTTCACTTGGATTTTTTTTAAAGGTTTTATTATTTTCTGACGCAATCGTTTCAAATCCACGTTATATAGTATAAAAATGTCTGATTGGTTCGAGACTTCAGAAAGGACAAGAGTTGGATAAGTGGCCATACATGCCTGTTGCTCTCTACACTGTAGGTGTGAAACAGCCATTTTTGTAACCCTCAAAAACTACAATTAAAAAAGCTGCCACACTGAGCAGAGAACCCCCATTCTGATGTTTGGGCGCCCCTAAGAAAGAACGAAAATGTACTGCAAAGGCCTCAGCAGGGTTTCCTGCAGCCTTTGGAAGAAATACAATATGACAGTGTGGCCCCTGGACCAGAAAAGATTGTGCACCCCTCCCCAATATCTAAGCAGCACAATGTTTTGGCTAGTGATGTGCATCAGTGTAGTAATTTGACTTTAAAATGGTATTGCTTCTATGGTTTATATTGCCATGAAATCTTAATCTAACAATGATTCCTCATCAGAGCTACATCCTTATTTTCAATGGGTGTCATTTCCTGCTACTGTGTAAGATTATTTGTAATATAACAGCAAGCATTACCCCCAAACAATGAGATTGGAGTCAGTTTACGTTGTAACTTAAGGCCATGTCCCCACGGCAGCGCTTTGTGGTCGGTATTTCAGATTTTTTTTTTTGCACACCGTCTGGAAAACCGTCTGCAAACTTTTACACGGGCCGCTATGGAAAACCCGTGCAGCATTCCCCACTGCATGGATTTACAGCCGCCCTAAAAACATAGTACATGTTCATTCTTCCGTCCGGTTTTCGGACAGAATATGAACATGTCAATGGGAATGGGGAGAAAAGCCGTCCCCCTGTGGCCGTGGGTACAGCACTTAAACAGGAAAAATACCGGTCGGATAAACCAACCAGTATTTGTCCTGTGCCATGGGGACGCGCCCTTATGCAGTTAGAGTTGCCATATAAGGTCACATGTATGAAAACGGTTTAAGTTTGAAACTCACTTTGTTGCCCATAGGTTACTATGGGCAAAAAAGTGAGTTTTAGACCTAAACCATTTTCATACATGTGGCCCATAGTATTGTTACGGTTTTTAAATTGACCATTTATGAAAACGGAATTTTAGATGATAAATTGAAGTATTCTATGACTATCAAGGCTGCTCATTTCTTTTAAACTTTTCATTCGCACCATGTAAAAATAATACTTCCTTTTACTTGTTAAAAAGGGAAAATTACAAACCAGGGTGTGAAATCTCAGTAATATGTGCTGTGAATGTGCAATACAGCTGCCAGGTTTTTCAGTGCTTTTCTTTTTCTAGCTGTAAGGTCTGTGTGTAAGGTCTTTCTTTTAAAAGACTATTTTTTGGCCCTCTGAAGTTGGTATAGTGCCAACCTCTGACAGCTTGCCGACACATTTAGCTTAAACTACTGCCACTGCAGACAGAAGACGATGGCTCCTTGCAAACAAATTGTGTCTCTTCATGTCTAAAAATTAGGACTCGAGCACAACAGCTAAATGAGATTTTGGAAAGCGACTTAATGCACAAAGCAATAAGGCAGCAACAGGCTCTTTTATTTTGTTTGTGATAGACTTATCAGTGTTTCCAAACATGGGCCGTTCTGCTAGCCATCAGTTTACAGGTATGGTTGAATACAAATCCCTTATTATCATTGACAACCATTATAGCTGAACCCCTTCCAAATGCAGTGATTTTTCGCTAAGGTGTTTTTGTGTTTATGCCATCACTCCTTCCAAGAGCCATACCTTTTTATTTTTTCATCTACATAGCTGTACTAGGAAAAAACAGGTTGTATTTTTTAGCACCTTACCACCGCAGCCAGTAGTGAGCTCTATGACAGAGCCCCATTTTTTAACATTAACATGTGTCACTTTTTGTGGGAATAACTTTTAATGTTTTTACCTAGCCATATGATTCAAAGATTGTTTTCTTGTGACACATTGGGGGACATGTATGAACGGTGCTGCGCCAGAAATCTGGCGTATTTTCAGCCCGACATCAGACGCATCCCTGTTCGCATTACTGAAATGGCTCCCGAACACCATTATCAGGCGCATTACAGAACGCAAGCAGCACTTTGTAATGCACCAGATTTCGGGAGGCGTGCGGGAGGTGAAAAGTAGAGGTGAAATTTCAAACTTTGAATTTTAATGCATTATTCTCTGGAACACAGTAGATGTTAACAGGAAAACACAACTCAGCATTGATTCCCCCGCTGTTTTTAGAAACATCTTAGGGCTTGTCCACACGACGTTTTGCCGATCCGCTTTTGGATCCGCTTTGCGCAAGCAAAGCGGATCCGCACAACGGATCTAACAATTGTCAGTGTGATTAACATTGCTTGACATGTCAATTCTTCTTGCGTTCTGTGCAAGTGAAAGCCCATAGGGAATAATGGAGTGCGCTTTTGGCACCTGTCCAAAAGCACTCCACACTGTGGGTACGTATTGCCGGCGCTTTGGTTCCTGAAAGTGCATCCGAAAAGCGCAGTGCACAGCTGATGGATCGGAGGTGAGCGTGGCTGCAGGGGCTGGATTGCTGAATCGGCAGGTGAGCCGTGGCTGCATGGGGCTGGATCGGCGGGTGAGCCGTGGCTGCAGGGGGCTGGATCGGCGGGTGAGACGTGGCTGCAGGGGGCTGGATCGTGGGATCGGCGGTGAGCGAGGAGATGAATGGATGGGCAGCAGGAGATGAATGAATGGGCATCAGGAGATGAATGAATGGATGGAGGAGAGAGAGAGAGAGAGAGAATCCATAAAACGCATGATACAGGCATGCAAAACGGATCCAAAACACCATCAGCTGTTGCGTTTTGCGGAGCCGCTTTTTGGATGCAGTTTTCAGTCCTAAAAAAACGGATCGTGTGAACAACCCGTTACAGGTGGTCCTACTGTGCTATTTGACTCAACCATAAGCCTCAGAATAGGAAGAGCATCTACCGGATTTTGGGTTCTCATTTTCATTAGGATATATTTTAGGCACCATTTCAAGTTTGTGGACACCCTTTGTTTTGCAGTTTATTTCAGGTACAATATCCTTTATTTGGGTGTAAAATGCTGTTTGGACTCATGGCAGAGTGTACAAGGCATGGAGCGCTATTTGGCAGTTTTTGGTGGGTTCCATGTTGCATTTGCAAAACCCCCAAAACACTAGAACAGGTGAAACCTTCCAGAAGTCACCCCATTTCAAAATCATGGGTGCAAAAAGGTTTGGAAGATTCAAGGGAAAAGGGGGCTAACAGATCGAGAAATTGAAGGAATTGTCAAGTTTGGTGAAGAAGCCTGATGGATCAATGGTGGTCTCAATGCTGAGCTATATGTGAGTATCCTACAAGATGAGTTACTTCATACACTTGAGTATTATGGGTATGGAAAGGACAACATAGTGTTCCAGCAGGACAATGACTTGCAGCATATATCAAGGTTGGAGAAGAAATGGTTTAATGACAATGAAGTAGAGTTGCTGTATTGGCCTCCATAGTCCCCAAACCTCAACCCAATCGAACACTTGTGGGTAGAGTTGAAGAAAAAGATGTATTCATACCCAAGTGAGTCAACCAGTGTACCCAAGTGAGTCAACCAGTGTACCCAAGTGAGTCAACCAGTGTACCCAAGTGAGTTGACCAGTCTGCACCAACATATGGAATGTGTAGAAGAGAACTGGGATCAGATTTCGGTCGAGACATACTCGATTCTGAGCCAGAGCCCAGAAGGATTCAGTCAGTGTTGAAAGCCAAAGGTGGATTTACAAAATACTAACAAAATAATAAAAATGTACATTTTGATTTTTATGAGCAAAACAGTAATAATGCAGTTACATGACAAGAATCTGCAGAACTAAGCAGATGTTAAATATCTGCAAGTCAGATTTATTTATAAGATAGCCAAGATGACTGTCTATAAAATTATGTTAGCCTCTTGTACAAAGCTGTAGTAGATAGTAAGATATGAAGCATGAAAGTCAAAAGTTCAAAACATTGTTACCCTTTTGCTTGTCAGTGTATGTTCTACCTAAATAGCTTCATTATTGTATCATAAGGTGATACAAATCCTGATGTTGCCATTTTACAACAGTAAAGTTACCACTTAAAAATGTGCCATGTATGAGGCAATGGGAGCCGGAATCGGAGTGGGAGTGAGAGTTTGGGAAATTGAGGAGTCAGAGTTGGATTCAGGGCTTTGGCTTACCGACTCCACAGCCTTGGCTGAACGGCATATCTCTAATTAGCAGCTCAGGCAAAATGTGTGCCCTCATGATCATTAACAGATGAATGAAAAAAAAGCTACAATCAGAGAATAAAACAAATTACATGTATCCGTATTTAGTTTTAATTAGTAAAAAAAATATAGGGATTACATTCCTTTCAAAGGGATTATGCAGTGGAAAAAATAAATGTAAGTAGAGTAATATCTTTTCCATACTTTGGCCTTATGTGATATATCATTAAACAGGAGACGGCTCTCTGTCAAGGTCAAGTGACCAGTGGGATTCTATGGCTTTTTTCTGGACAGACCGTGAAGCCACATTTATTCGGTCTTGCTAACCAAAGCTTTTATAGAGTAGGAAATAGAGGGCATGCACTGAGGATGAGGCTTGTAGTTTTACATTGCAAATAGTTACAACATTCAAACAGAAAATGCTGCTGTTTAGCTGCACAGAAAGAAGGCAAAAGGCAGCACAGAAAAACATCAGTAAGCACAGAAATCATGACAGGAGATGGATGAAGACTCAGGTAAACCATCTTAGATTCTTTTTATGTTCACTGGAGCCTTTAAAGGCTATGAACATATTTTTGATTACTTTAATATGGTTTCAATTAATTTGATTACTTTAATATGTTTCCATTAATTAACAAATGTAAATGGATAGTATAATTTACACACAAAATGCATCAGTTTTTAATCAGTTTTTAACTCCATGTACCTGTTTTGTAATACTTTTATACCCTGTAGAAGTCAGTGGTAACAGATTATAAAACAGAAGTTCAATCCAACATCTTTTGATCCTAAGAAGTTCAGTGCTAATCTTAAACAAGGTTAAACTGTATGAGCACACATACTGCTCACACTAAGTAGTATAGACATTGGAAGACTGCAGTTCAAGGGAGAGCAGTCATTATATAGATAAAATAACAGTTTTACCTATCAATACATAGACATAAGATTCATTCTTCTTATTGCAAGCAGGGTTGGCCAACTTCTGATTTATAAACGTTTTGGGCGAGGCAGCTGCAGTATCAACTTCTTTCCTTTACTGTAGAAGCTGAAAATAATGTCCAAACATGCGTCAGATGTCTGTGTGTCATCTCCTGCAAAACATCATGATTTAATACTCTATAGGCAGTAAATCCCTTAGTAGGCTTGGCTATATTGCACTATAAATTAATCTACTGTAGCCAGCACTGTCATCGTGTCAATGCCCATTATCCAGGCTCTGGACCTTTTGCATTTTTCTTGTAGGAAGTTTACCCATTGAATTTATTGTATCAGTTTGTCACTATAAGCGTATACATGCATATATTTATTTGTGACTTTGTCCACACCAGCATCTCCGTCTAGAATAAAAACCAATGTGATAAAAGCAAACTCTTTGTATTGTTGCTTACAATGAACAAAACAATTAAGTTGTTACACTACAATTTGGATTGCCAGTAATAGAAATATAGTGATGTTATATCACAAACATAAATTATACTACAGTACTGCACACTTACATAGTACTACTAGACCATACACATGCATAGATATACTGCACACATACATTGTGTTGCTATACCTAAACAGTACTGCAATATGATACACACATACATGCACACATTAAAAACAAAATATGGTCAGCACATCCATTTTGAAAAATGAGTCTATAGGTGCACGTTGGTGTAGCAGCCAAAAGCAATGCAAACACAATATCAGCAGCACTAAAAAATAGTCAAAAGGGGACATCGGAATTTTTTGGGGAACCATTTTTGCTACTTAGGAATATATGAAAAATTTTAGGTTCTTTGAGTGTCCATCCATAAACGGCAAGGTGACCTCAGTCACCTAAAAGCCTGCACACATTACAAACACATGTATACAAAATACACATACTGTACTTACCTCTCCTACAGTTCACTGTCACATCCCAGCCAGGGCCATCTTTTCCATTGGGCACACTAGGCAGTTGCCCGGGGGCCCCACAAGTATGGAGGCCCAAGGTGGTATATGTATGTCCCAGGAATACAAGAAACATACACTGGATCCCTTGGGTGGCCTTGCTTATTTTACGGTTTGTGTGTTTTTAGGATGTGCAAACAGTTGAAAACCATGGTGGAGAAGGGAGCCAAAGGCATCCTGCCCTGCCAATCAGTCTTGTAGGCTGGTGGTGCCCAGACATAAGTGGTGTGATAATATGGATGTGCTTGGTGGTGGCTAGAGGCATGATATAGTGTGATGTCATGTATTTTGGCAGGGCCCACTACAGTGGTATGCCTGGGGGCCCATAATGCTGTTAAGACGGCTCTGATCCCAGCAGTGGAGTTGCTCTCCTTTGCTACTCTCCTGACAGGTCTCTTTTAGTTAGATCCTTTTTCCTTCTGCTCTGTATCACTAAATTAGCATTTGGGCACATTAAGATATGTGGTGGCTTTTGGCAAGGCCAGCTGTCTTACTTGTCATGTTAATCTTTCTAGCAAGTTTATAATGGGCAACAAAGATCACTACGAAGATAAAAAGGGTGTCTTATCATACCCTCATACAGAGTCTTGGTCCTGATGACTTATCTTTATTCTCATTAACTTTCTTTGCAGCTTTAAAGAGGACCTGTTACATCTCCTGACATGTCCGTTTCAGTAAATACTTGGAGCCTCTTCTTTTATAACTCTGTGTTGTGCTGTTTCTCTGTTATTCCTTCTAGAAATGTATTTCTGAATCAGTTAGCTGGGTTTCATAGTTTCATAGTTTGTAAGGCCGAAAAAAGACGAGACGTCCATCCAGTTCAGCCTGTTGTGCTAAGGTGTTGATCCAGAGGAAGGCAAAAAACCCCAATGGGTGTTACCCTTACAATTGAAACTGGTGTGTCTTCCCCAAACACCTATGATACGTTCGTAGACTCCGATAAAGGGAATTGCTGAGGTCAGGGCTGTGGAGTCGGAGTTGTGGAGTCGGAGTTGGTGGCTATTTTGCAGTAGTTGGAGTTGTCATAAAATGGACCGACTCCGACTCCCAAAATATATAATAAGTTGGTCCAGTTAGTTTGATGCAGTGTAAAGAGCAAGAGGAATTGGGTCCGGCCAGTGCTACTGCTCCCATATCTTCAGCCTCATCACATGAGGAGTGTAAGTGATGACATGGAGCAGGCAAAGCGCTGCCGCAGGGGAAAAGATTCTGCTCCCAGGGCAAACAGATTTCAGCAAAATTTTTCACCTGTTTTCAAAGAAGTAGAAGAGTTTAACCATTGATCAAAACTTTGTGTAGAGAGGCCGGTCTCTAGCCTTGAAATAATGAGATCAGATGTGAGGTCATCTATGCAGGATCTGATGGAGGCAATACTATTTCTCAGAACAAATTCAGAGACTCCACAAATGTTCCTGCAGTGTTTTGCATATTTAAAAAATTTTTGTGTCCTAAAGTCATATCCAATAAATATATTTTACACTGACAAGCAAAATGGTAACAATGTTTTGAACTTGTGACTTTCAGGCTCCATATCTCACCATCCACTACAGCTTTGTACATGTAGCTACTGTAATTTTATATACAGTCATCTTACCTATCTTATACATAAATGTGACGTGCAAGTATTTAGCATCTGCTTAGTTCTGCAAATTTCCTATAACTGCATTGTTACTGTTTTGCTCCTAAAAATCAAAATGTAATTTTTTATTATTTTGTTAGTATTTGGGAAATCCACCTTTGGTTTTCAATACTACCTGAATCCTTCTGGGCTCTGAATCAGATTCAAGCACATCTTGACCAAAATCTGATCCCAGGTCTCTTCTACACATTCCCAATGTTGGTGCAGACTGGACTTGGATACAAATACAGCTTTTTCTTTAACTCTACCCACAAGTGTTCAAAAGATCAAAACATTGTTACCCTTTAGCTTGTCAGTGTCTGTTCTTCCTAAATAGCTTGATTATTGTATCATAAGGTGATAAACAGCCTGATGTTACCATTTTACTACAGTAAAGTTATCACTTAAACATGAGCCGTGTATGAGGAAGTCAGGAGTCGGAGGTTTGGGAAATTGTGGAGTCGGAGTCGGGGCTTCGGCTTGCCGACTCCACAGCCCTGATTGCTACCTTTCTGGACTCTGAGGTCATGAGAGGATGGACTTCGAGCCATACAGAGTCACATGTTTTTCAATTTTGGGCCCGCCGCCTAAAAGATGATCAACTACCAGATAAGATAACGCAAGGGTTAGTAGCAGTGAAAAAGCATGTTGTTTGTTCAAATTGGAGAGAATCACGTTTAAAAATTGCACATAATGCCATTTACGGCTTTAACCTGCCTTCCGCTCAGAACTTCCCAAATAGACAGCAACACTGCCCTAAATGGGGAATTCAGACCGACTTATGGCACGGCCTTTGGGAATGCACCCATATACAGGACTATTGGGAGAGTTGTGTGACCTACATCAAGGTACACTTCAGTATTGTTCTAAAGAAATGTTACAACTTACTAATCTTCCACTGCCCTAGACCCCCGGAAGGAGAGGGGGAAGGAACGTCTAGCGAAGCCCAAAGAATCCCAGCAGTAATCCACATAGCGATCCTGGTAGCTAAACGTTGTCTGCTTACCTTTTGGATTAAACCGTCCCTACTGTCAGTTTCCATGATCATAGACCAAATGAAAATCTGCCTAGTAGCAGACAAACTAGAAAAAGAGAGATGTAAGGAAGTCCGTACAGCGGGGTTTTTCAACCGCTGCCGTTCATTCATAGAATCTCACTATTCAGATAGGGAGACAAAAATCTTGATGCAGACGTTCCAATATACGGGTTGCTACTATAGGGAGGGGATAGGTGGGTCTTTGGGCAGACTGAAAATCGGATTCGGGATAGACGGGTGGACCAGGGAGGGATACATACACCTATGCCAATCTTGGTGCTTTGGAAGATGGGGAATCACGCATGCACCATGTAGTTCTTGAAGATGTTCTGATGTTTCTGGACAACTTATTTTACTGTTGTTTTTGTTTTAACTTGAATATCATTATCTCTAAGATTTGGGTATTTGATTTTGTGTTCTTCTTGGAAACATGATATATGAACATAATATGTCATACCAATCGGATGTATTGAGAGTCCAAGAACTTTCCTTTAATTTAACTTAGCCTGATCTTACATGCTGATTTTTATTTCTTGTCTCTTGTGTTTGTATTTTTTTAAAACTCGATTTAAAACCCAATAAATATATGTTTAAAAAAAAAAAAAAAAAAAAGAAACTGATGTGACCCTACATACACTGACTCTGTTTGCACTTATCGTACAATGTCAGACTGTGCAAGGACCCCCCCCATTTGTTAAACCCACCTGACGGATAGGTAATACATTTATAGGAATAACAGGGGAACCACACAACAGAAATATAAGAGAAGATGCTCCAGAAGTGTTATTTCATAGGCAACACAAGGATTTACTACAACACATCAGGAACAGCCACACGTCCTCATTAAACACCAATATTTACTTGATCTTTTGTTATATCATAGATTTACGAATATCTTATTCTTAATGGAAAACCTAGACTCTTTCTCTGCTTGTTTCCCCTGCTGTCCTACTTGGAATAAGAACTGGATCACATGTGTCCAGACCAATTACACAGCTAACCGTTATGGAATTGCTGCTTTTCTAATCTTGCTAGCGCTAATATAGCATGACTTGTAGACTAATATTTACTCCTGTAAATATTCTGGCAGCTAGACTTTGGAGGATGTTAGATGAAACATCTTCTGTCAAACCAGAGGCTGTAACCTTGTTGATGTTATTACTGTTTGCATCAGAAAAATACCTGCTTCACTATAAACCTATCCGGATTTTTTCATTTTTACAGAAAACTCATGCAGAAGTCTTTGTTAGAGGTATTGCTTTAATTAGTGCAGTAAATTAGTCCCTCGTTACCCCTATGCATCTGAAAATTTCAAAGCAGTTGTCTAGCAAATTTTATGAAACCTTTCAAGAGAGAGCTAAGACCTGCTCTTCGTGAGCACAGGGGGCTGTTCATCAAAGATTACTGCCTCTGACTTTCTTTCACATGTTCTAAATGATTCCGTAATGACTTCTTAATCATTACTGATTCAGTTTGTGAGGGTAAGAAGAATTTACATGCACGCTCCATGTACATAGTGCGATTCCCTTCTCATTACTCATTCTGACTTCTCAGTGAACTGATTCAAATTAGATCTGAGCTCTACATGTATTACTTTTAAGGCTAGGCTGAGATTTTAGTAGTGCTGCCAATTGATTTTACCTAGTCAAGCTACAGATACAGTCTAAATGAACATATTGGGGCGATGCATTAATGATTGTCATTGCCTATTGCTGGCCTTGAGCTAAAATATGTTAGAGCATTTGCCATAACAGAGAGCGTGATGGGGGGGCATGCTGCCCTAGGCAACACAATTGCCAACTCTCTCGTGCCCCCAGAAGAGTTGGCAAGTCTCTGGTACGGGCTCAGAGGCTGTTCCCGCACCATTCACAGCAAGAGTTGGCTGTAGCCTACAGCTGCGCTTCCACTGCAGCTGCTGTGAATGGAGCTAGCTCTGATCCCGGCTGCTTAAAGGGGTTGTCTCACTACAAGGATTGCTTTCTGTGTTAAAGATCTTGCAAAAACAAGTCACTTTGCAATATATGTCAATTAACAGCGTCCTTCCTATTCTGAGATATCTCCTCTTTTATTGCAGCGCGTATTTCACCGCATATTGCTTTTAATCACGGCAAAATGCACATCGCAATTACGGTAATTCATAGTTCTCATAGAGAGCTATGAATTACGCGTCATCTCCACGCGCATACAATACGATCGTATCGTACGCTGGGGTTAGAAAAGTGACATGTCAATTGTTAGCAGGACTTACGCGCCGCTGACGATACGTGTCGATGGGGCTGGCTTCCAAAACACCCGGCGTATTGTGCCGTGTATCATACGTGCCCTAATACGCCGTGTGAACATACTGTCTCCGTCACTACTGGGATATGGTCATAATACGGCCAAAACTGCATTGTTAGTTCGTTCTTCAAGATGCCTTTAGTCTCAAGCTGTTGACTCATTAAAAGGGTTGTCTCACTACAAGGATTGCTTTTTATGTTAAAGATCTTGCAAAAACAAGTCACTTTATAATATGTGTCCATTAACAGTGTCCTACCTATTCTGAGATATCCCCTCTTGTATGGGCTGCATCACCTCCTCAAGTCACTATAGCTACAGGCCTGTTTGATCTCTCCTGATAGGCTGCCAGCACTGGTTGCTATAGCTACAGACCTGGCTTCTACTGCAGCCTAGTAGAAGCTAGTAAACACACCCCTGAATTCAAAGTGAAACCAAGAAAAAAGGACTCGGGTAAAATGAATCAATGTAGTGCGACAACCCCTTTAACTCTCTAGATGTTGCGGTCAGTAATGTCTGCAGCATCTAGGTGGTAAACATAGGGGGGGCTCCTGATGGTTGTCGGTTGTTACCTACAGCTGACCCCTTTGGGAAAAGGGGGCGCCCTCCGTCTAACTGTTATAAATATGGGAGCATCTCCT
>JAODAL010063085.1:0-19414 GCA_025379985.1 Phyllomedusa bahiana
ACCTTTTCCCTTTTCCCTTGTATGGGGGACTACCATGATGCCACCTGGGCAATACAAAAATACAGTACTTTATATTAGAACTGGTGGTGCCCTGTGTTTGGTGTCAGTTATAGTGCTTTATAATATGTACCTCCCTGTCTTGCTGTCCTACCTCTCCTCAGAGACTTTGCCTTAGTTAAATAGTTTGTGCCTCTTTTTTACTGTGTTTATTCTACAGTTCTTCTCAATTCTGGCCCTGGCTAGTTCTAGACTACTTTTTGATATATCCCCATGGTGCTGTACACAACCTATTTATTCCAACCTAGCTAGACAACTTGGTCTATTACTACTATACACTTAATCCACTATGATTTTTTGTATTACCCAGAGAATCAATGACCAGATAGCCACCACACACAGAGGTCCTTAGCCAGTAGAGTACCAAAGTTAATGTAAAGTGCCAGAGACAGGTCCTTGAAACACACAAACCAGCATTGCTTCTCCACTAAAAGTATAAATCCAACTTTATTATGCAAAATCCATAAAACATTTTCATCATGAAAATCTTAGAATTGCATAACCATGTCACAGCACATGGGTGGAAAAAAAAGGCTAAACAATCACTAACCTATTTCTGACCGTTACAGGTCCTTAAAGGGAATATGTCATCAAAAAATGACTTATTGTTTAACTCACGTTTTTATGTTAAACACATTTTCTATGAATTTTTGGTTATTATTTTTAAATTTTCCATATCACCTTCAATAAAAAATTCTTAAGTCTTGCAGTTTTCATTTTGGCCACTAGGCCTAATAATAGTCTGACACTTCCTATTCTGTAGAGAGAGATTTTCCATACTCTGCTCATTGTCAGCACAAGCAGGGTCAAACTGAAAGGAGACACCAATGTGTATAGATAACACAGGATCCACCAGTCACAATAGGAGATGTCACAGTTCATCCTCTCCTCCTCCTGTACACTGACTTCTTCCCAGATTACAGGGTGTGACTAGAAAACTCTCATATAGAAGTCAATGGGACTGATCCTGTTCTCCTCTCTGCATGAAGCTGCAATAAGGTATCTCTCTAAATGCTGTTAAAGCAGTGCAGGCAAGAATGCTTTCCCCACAATCATATACGACCTATATCATAGACGACCTAATTGAGAAATCTACAATCAGAAAATAAAAACAGCTAAGAGGAAAAGAATATGTATCAGTGTTGTAAGTAAAAAAAACAAAAAAAATAGGGACAGATTCCCTTTAAGATGCCCTTTTTGTTGTTGCTTTATTCAACAATCATAGCTAAACGCAAGTCACCATACACCATTATAAACCCTCTATTGGAGGAAATCCCTCCTCTACAAATGACCTGCCAATGAAAGCTGAAACCACATAAAAACAACCTAATAATTTAAAAGTAAGTAAAGTCTATGATTTAACCCTTAAGAGAATCTGGCGTCCAGCTTCAGATTCCAAAAGCCTTCTTACATAGTTACATCGTTTGTAAGGCTGAAAAAAGACAAGACGTCCATCCAGTTCAGCCTACTTTGCTAAGGTGTTGATCCAGAGGAAGGCAAAAAACCCCAATGAGGCAGGAGCCAATTGTCCTCAGTTTAGGGACAAAATTCCTTCCCGACTCCAATCTAGCAATCGGAATAATCCCTGGATCAGCGACCCTTCTTCAGAATCCTAGACACTACGACTTGTTATATTATTACTCTCCAAAAATGCATCCAAACCCTTTTTGAACTCTGTTATTGAATTCACCATGATAATTTCCTCTGGCAGAGAGTTCCACAGTCTCGCTGCTCTAACAGTAAAGAATCCCTTTCTATGTTTATGCAGAAACTTTCTTTCCTCAAGACGTAGAGGATGCCCCCTTGTTCTAGATACAGTCCTGGGTATAAATAAATCTTGAGAGCAGGGGCGTCGCTAGGCTGTTTTATTCGGGGCTCGGGCCCCGAATAAAACCCCCTGTGCCCCGAGTCTCCCGGGCTCCAGGCCTCTGCGCTGGGCCTGGAGCACCGACTGGCTCTTCAGCTGCATGTGCGTCCGCTGGACGCACACACAGCTGAGGGCTTCTGCGGAGCAGAGAGCGAGCGCTCCCTGCCCCGCAGACAGTGTCGGACCCGCAGGTCCTACACCGCGAGGCTGCCGGGTCCTCACAGCGCTGAGGACCCACCGCGGCCCCGTGCGCCTCAGCCGGCAGCGTCGCGTCCTCACAGCGCTGAGGACCCGCTGCGGCCCCGTGCACCTCAGCCGGCAGCGTCGCGATGACATCACGTCATCGCGACGCTGCCTGTCCTCGGGCGCACAGCGCGTCATAGGCCATGCGCCCGAGGAGCTGCCGGAGGAGCGCGGGCTGAAGAGGACGGAGCGCGCTCGCCGGGGGAGTTAAGGTGAGTATTAATGTTGTTATTTTTATAGCGTTTACCTGCCTCAGTGCCCCTATATACTGCCTGTGCCCCTATAATGCCTGCCTGTGGCCCCCATATCCCTGCCTGTGCCCCTATAATGCCTGCCTGTGGCCCCCATATACTGCCTGTGCCCCTATAATGCCTGCCTGTGGCCCCCATATCCCTGCCTGTGCCCCTATAATGCCTGCCTGTGGCCCCCAATCCCTGCCTGTGACCCCCATTTGCTGCCTGTGGCCCCCTTATCCCTGTCTGTGGCCCCCTATATACTGCCTGTGCCCCTATAATGCCTGCCTGTGCCCCCATATGCTGCCTGTGCCCGATTATACCTGCCTGTGCACCCATTTACTGCCTGTGACCCCATATCCCTGCCTGTGCCCCCATATCCCTGCCTGTGGCCCCCATATGATGCCTGTGCCCCTATATACCTGCCTGTTGCCCCCATATACCTGCCTGTGGCCCCCATATACCTGCCTGTGGCCCCCATATACTGCCTCATTGCCCCCATATACTGCCTCAGTGCCCTTATATACCTGCTTGTGGCCCCCATATACTGCCTCAGTGCCCCCATATACTGCCTCAATGACCCTATATACCTGCCTGTGGCCCCATATACTGCCTGTGCCCCCTATATACTGCCTTTGGCCTCATATACCTGCCTGTGGCCCCTATATACTGCCTCAGTGCCCCCATATACTGCCTGTGGCCCCATATACTGCCTCAATGACCCTATATACCTGCCGGGGGCCCCATATACTGCCTGTGCCCCCCTATACCTGCCTGTGCCCC
The DNA here is from genome assembly GCA_025379985.1 of Phyllomedusa bahiana. Lineage (NCBI taxonomy): Eukaryota > Metazoa > Chordata > Amphibia > Anura > Hylidae > Phyllomedusa > Phyllomedusa bahiana. Next base: position 3,184 of record JAODAL010063085.1, read on the forward strand.
TATACCTGCCTGTGGCCCCTATATACTGCCTCAGTGCCCCTATATACCTGCCTCAGTGCTCCTATATACTGCCTCAGTGCCCCTATATTCTGCCTCAGTGCCCCTATATTCTGCCTCAGTGCCCCCATATACTGCCTGTGGCCCCCATATACCTGCCTGTGGCCCCCATATACCTGCCTGTGGCCCCATATACCTGCCTGTGGCCCCATATACTGCTTCAGTGCCCCTATATACCTAACTGAGGGGACTGCTATACCTAAAATTAAGGAGTTGCTGGAAATGTGAGGATTCTAAGATATTTGTGTCCAAATCCTCAGAGACGAGTTTTGGCCTGGAGCAATCAGCAGTAAGGTGTGAACCGGGTGGAGAAGAAAAGGAAAGTGAACGACGCTGATCAGAAAAGACGTCTCCGGTGAGTTACTAAATGTAACAGCAGGGGAATCACTATATGTCTGCAGAGTCTACATACAACTAGTATCTACCACTATATGGCCCCTGTATGGCGGTGGTATATGTAATCAGAGCCTGTGTACAGCCGATGTCACATGTGGGGGTCGCGTTCGGTCAGGGTCTGGCAGGATTATTTGAGCCTTAAGTAGTAATAGTTTTGGGTCTTGGTTTTGTAGGAGTGTTTTTAGTCACAATCACTTGTCTGGTAGATTTGCTCCATGTATCGGTGGATTATTTGGTGACTGTTTAGGGGTATTGTCATATGAAGGTGAGAAGTTCTGAAAAAGAAATTTGTCATTGGTGATTTTTACTGTACAGTGACTGCTGAGGAGATGGACGGGATCTGTGTGGGATGTGCAGAAAATTAGTGACAGGAACAGAAGGTTTTTCTCTGTAAAAAAACATCCGCAGTTCACAATGAGGCGGGAAAAACACAAAGGGCCCGAGCCCCGGATGTTTTAGGACCCTAGCAATGCCCCTGCTTGAGAGAGATCTCTATATTGACCTTTAAAGGGAACCTGTCACATGGATCATGCCCCCCCTTGCTTTCTGCAGACAGGAGGCATGCACTGCCCACCATAAAAATTAAGTGGCGAGTCGTTAAGGGGTTAATGCCAAAAAAGCTAAATTTTGTAACATCACGTTGATGTATACTTGCAAAATGTCTAGAGGCATTTGAAATATTCTGAAATTGCATATTCTTATCCCATAAAGATATTCTTTAATTCGTGTTTTCAGCTTTCTGCAAGTACAGCCTATGTAAAACAAATGACATTCAAACATTAAATCCCATGTACCACCCATATAGAGTCCTAGTTGATTAATTGTTCGATCTCATAATCCTTACTATCAATACCACTTTCAATACTTTTTGTTGTGCATCAAACAATTGCAGTTTGATCTCACACATTTATAGAAAGTATTTGTTTGAATTTACATACCACTGCGTCTTTTTGTATGAATAAAGTTAGGTGACAATAGCGATCCCAACGTAGGCAGTACAGTATCCTGGCTGAAAAATTATATCTCTGTTTTAAAATTTCCTTCAAAACAGAATCTTGGAATAGTACTGTTAAGTATTTAGTAATTATTGATCAAGTTTAAAGGGGTTGTCTCCCTACAAGGATTGCTTTTTATGTTAAAGATCTTGCAAAAACAAGTCACTTTGCAATATATCTCCATTAACAGTGTCCTACCTATTCTGAGATATCCCCTCTTGTATGGGCATTATCAGCTCCTCAGGTCGCTATAGCTACAGACCTGTTTGTTCTCTCCTGATAGGCTGCCAGCACTGGTTGCTATAGCTACAGACCTGGCTTCTACTGCAGCCTAGTGGAAGCCAGTAAACACGCCCCTGAATTCAAAATGAAACCAAGAAAACAAGAATGAGGTAAGATGAATCAATGTAGTGAGACAACCCCTTTAAGCTTCTTCCTAAGGGTGCTTTCACATGGAACATTTCTTTGTGCGTTTTTGGATGTGTTTTTTTTTTCTGCAGAAAATAACGCATCCAAAAACACACCAAAAAAATGCTCTGTGTGAAAGAACCCTAAAGGTAGTAACAAAAGAAATATTTCTCCTTTCATAAGAGTTAATATGTTTCTTAACCCTACCAATAAATGAAGTCTCTGTCTCTCATGACATATTTTCTTAGCTCTGTCAAGAATCCAATGAAGGTAACTCCTAGTACATAATGTAAAGGAGAATTTTTTTTCTGAAAAACACTGATCTGATGAACAATTTCTCCTTGATCTAATAAATTCACCGATAGGAATTCCCTTAATAACATGTTAACGATTGGATTAAGGATTATGCAAAAGTATGTTACCAGAAATAAGTTTCTGATATGTACTAGTGTGAACACTATCAAATAAACAAGTGCATTTTAAACCAAAGTAACTGTTAAGACAGGTCCCCCTAATTTGCAGGTGTGTAGTTAGACATTGTCGTGAGTCTACCAGTGGTGCGCTGGGATCAGTAGCAAAGCAGCGGCTGAGAGAAACCAAAGAGACACAGCAGCTTGGGTTCTTGGCAGGCTTGACTCCTTGGACCACATGTATGATCCTTTTTAGGTCTAAAACTCACTCTTTTGCCCATAGGTTACTATGGCCAAAAAAGTGTGTTTTAGACTTAAACAGTTTCATACATGTGGCCCCCTGTGCTTATCTTTAGAACATTTCAATCTAGTTTCACAAATCTCAGTAGAGAAACTCCTTGCACACAGGAGGATATACTTCTCTCACCTGCTGGGTTCACCTGCTGCACTGAGATGCCAAGTTCAGGTCAGGTAAGGCCTAGTATTCCAAGTTAACCTAGGAATGCTATGCCTAGTGACTATCTATTTATGCCTTCTTGCCCCTACAACTTTCTTCTCCTTGACAGTTCCCTGTACTGACTCTCTCTCTCTGTCTACCTCTTTACCTCTTCTTCGTCTCTTTCTGTGAGTAGTCTATACTCCTTTCAAGCCTTATATTACTGGCCAGTTACCTGCTCCACTGCCAGCTAATGTGAAGGTGACTTCTTATATTGGAACACTTCTTAGGGTTTCTCCCCACGGCAAGGGGTCTCAGATGGTTTTACAGACGGTTTTTAGATTTGAAAACCGGCAGTAAACCTTTTTCATTGATTTAAATAGAAAATCAGTCCATGCAGTTGTCATACTAACAGACACAGATTGTTCCAGACAGACATTTTTTGACACCCGGTCGCTTTCCTTAACATAACTTAGAGCATGTGTCATCTTGCTTGCCTATTTTCAGGGCGCACAATGAACATTGGTGAAGGGGGAACAGCTTGAATCCGCAAACTGCGGACAAAAGCCGCCCCCTGCATGCCAAAAAGAAGACATACCCCTAGCCTGTTTCCCCGAAAATAGGACACCCCCGAAAATAAGACGTGGTGCATTTTTTTGATGCAATTCAGAGTTTGGCTGCTTATGCTGATGTTTGTGATGAAATCACTGCAGTATATTAATACATGTTGATGTTTTGTTCAACAATAAATGTGAATTATTGTTCATAAAAAAAAAAAACATCCCCTAAAAAGAAGTCTTAGCTCGTCTTTAGGAGCAAAAATTAATATAAGACACGGTCTTATTTTCGGGGAAACAGGGTATATACTCCCAACAGGAACTAACAACTGAACTGTTGCCTAGAATGGCAGATCCTTTTTATGCCTGCAGCCCCTTCCTTCTCCTTCCCAGGGCCCCATGGTAATCTTCCTGACTGACTGTAGGCTGCTGTGCTAATGGTGCTTAAAGGGAACCTGTCACATAGATTATGCCTTCCTTGCTGAGGACAGAACAAGCTAGTGTCAGACATGCTGTTCCCAGCACTGTGCCCCTTATTCTGTAAGATGCTGTAGTTTTAGAGCATTTACCCCTCAAATCTTATTCATGAGCAGGTGTTAGCTCCGCCCACCAAAGGCTAGCCCCACCCAGTGACAGTTATTCCCATGTTTCTACCTATTCAAAGTAATAGGTTTATCAGTTGAGGTGGGCGGGGCTAGCCTCAGGTGGGCGGGTTTTGAAAAAAAACCTGACTCTGTGAATGACTCTTTTCAGGCTAAAAACTGCAGATTTGAGCATTAAATACTCGAAAACTACAGCACCGTACAGAATAAGGGACACAGCGCTGGAAACAGCAGGTCTGTCACTAGCTTGTTCTGCCCTCAGCAAGGGGGGCATAATCTATGTGACAGGGTCTGTTTAAAGTATCCCAATTAAAAATAGAGTCATCATCATCTACAATAACATTAGGGCTAGGTCTACACAGCAAAGATTTTCCATCGGATTTTTGGCAGATTCAGTCTACACAGCACGGATTTTGTACCGTCGGTTTTAAAATCCGGTGGAATATGCAACATGTTGTATATGCCGCCAGATTCTGCCAAATTGCCGTTGGATTCCCGTACATTCAATTGTACAGGGCCGACAGCAAATCTGAAAACCAACCGCGGATTTTGTGCAAATCTGTGATAAAAACCACATTCCTGCGGTCCAGCAATGTCAAAATGGAATTGGATTTTGGACGGCATTTGGACATTAGCTGTGTAAACCTAACCTAATAACACAATATACATTAATACACATATATTAAACCACCAGTAGCGTGGTCTCACACCCTACAATAGGACAAGACAGTTTTTTACTGTACCTAATTACATAATAATAAAGAGACGTGCCAAAATCATACTACAACCACATCCTAATATGCCCATATGTCATTTTAATTAAAAGATTTCCTAATAACACCAAGACATTGACGTTCCCCACATTGCAGTCTACGGTGTTGTCCTGCCATGTATCATTCCTTAGCTAATGAAGATCAGAATAAAAGCTCTTTATTCCTAATTGCTTCCCTATTCATTTTGTCCACTGGAAAGCCATTGTGTCCATTGGAAAACTAGACAGTCTAGTAACTGTAAATATAAGTGCAATAACCATTCAGCTCTCAGGGGAGATGTATATGTAACAGCTGGCTCATTGACCGCAACAAAAGTTATTGAAGGAAGACTAAAGTGCCATGAAATCTGCCTTCATTTCTCCTGTATCTAATGCTAAGTGGCTCTATTTTATGTTATTTTTCACATGGGAGCTTGTGTGAATTTCACAAAGAACTAATTACAATTATGACATAGTAAAACGTTATTAAGCATCATATATTACACAGGGGAGTTAGATTTCTAGAAATACAATGCGCTTTCATTGTACTTAGAACACAGACAACGGGAGACAAAAATTCACTTCCGTGTGTAATGACTAACGTGGGAAAAAGATATTGATTCCAAGATATGTGGGGGGAGTATCCTTTAAAAGAGAAGATTCATCCAGAATATCTTAGTAGAGCGTGCTACAAAAGATATGGTTCAGCCATAAACCTGCAGATGAGGAAATCCGTCCATAATACATCAGTGAAGGATAGAGTTCCTCCATAATATGGGAGGTGAAAATCCTGTAAAGTGAAGGGTTCATCCACATTACAGGTGGGGGTTTGCAATAAGGAACAAGGTCCCTTCATAAAATATTAGATGAGTATCCAATATAAAACGAAGTTCCTCTACTGGCTCAAGAGCAACATGTGGCCTTCTATATACTGCTCTATGGCTGTTGTTGCAATCTTTATATAATATTGTGCACTTGTAGTAACAGGGATGTGATACCAGGTTAAAACCATACCTCAGCACTTTAAGGGGTTTTCTCATCTCTGTATTTCACTCATGTGCTCAATGGATGGTATGGGCTCTGATTTCAGAGTAGCATTGTTTTTGTGACATCAAGTGCCACGGCCTGAATATGTGCAATACAATGATACCATGGAAAATACTCAGAGCAGCAGCAGGATAGTATGAAGCTCTGTGCGTTGGCTGCTGCACAATGGCGGAACTAACGGGGTAGCAGACGTAGCAACTGCCATGGGGGGCCCGGGCCACTGGGCAGCTGCTGACACGTCTGCTCCCCCGTTAGTATCGCTCCTGCGCCCGCCGGCAGCGATCATAACAGTTCACTGCCGGCGGACGTGGAGCTGCGGGGCCCGGGCTTTCAGAGATAGGAAGCGCCGGTGGTAGCAGAGAAGAGCGCCTCCAGTGCTCCGCTCTGTTAATCTGCCTGCTAGGCGCAGGCGCTGGCCCACAGTGCTGACGTGGGCGGTGTGATGACGTCACATCATTGCGCCGCCCACGTCGATCACAAACTGGCTGGGAGCTGAGCTGCGAGGAAGCGTGGGGCAGGTGAGTAAGTGATTTCTTTTTTTTACATTTATAAAGCCTGCACTAAGCCCTGCCTGCCTATATGGGGGCCCTTATAGATCACCCAAAGCCCTGCCTGCCTATATGAGAGTCCCTGATGAGGGACTAGCTTTAGCTGTCAGTAACAAAGATAAGAGCAGAGACTGCTCCTTCTTGCTGATAAAACATAGCAGGGAGTAAGGTTACAAGCCCAGTGACCAATGCTTAAGCAAAGAGTTTGTCAGTAACCTAAAAAAAATCTGTAAACAAACAGGATAGATAATCTGCTGTATCTTTGAAATTAAAGGGGGTTTGCCACAAAGTAAAATTGACGTGGGAAGCTTGCAAATGAAATAACAAACATTTTCACCATTCATTATTATTAAAAATTCTGCACCGTTTTTGTTTTAGCTTCTACTTTAGTGATCCATTGTTTACAGCTCATCTTCAGGGGATACGACCAGCGCTGAGAGCTCCTCAGTCCTGGTCAGACATGCTCAGACATCACATCTCCTCTCAGGTAGCTACTGAGTGTTCAAACCCCAGGTGCTGTCATTCTACCCCCGTCCTCTGTGCTCCTTAGTAATTAGTCAAAGAGTGCAAATAAATAAAAAAGAAACCTCAATCAGGTATGTGTACCAACGATCCTTGTGCCTGGAGGCAAAAACTTTACCTCTCAGCTACTCACAATGGTTTATATAAACAGACCTTTCTTTGACTAGAGAGAGGAATGGTCTGGTGATGTCATCCTGCTGGGTCACATGATATGCAATTCAAACAAATCACACACGCCTCCTTCTGAGCACACAGAGCTGAAGAGCTGAATGCAGGAGGTATGAAATGAGATCGTGACAAAACCCCTTTAAGCAAAATCAAAAAATAAATATATTTGGTTAATATGTTTATTTACCTTGTCTACATGTTTATAGCTAATCAATTTCATGGGATTACCCCTTTAACACTAAAGAAAAAGCTGTATCACCAGGTCATGTATTTGATAGGATGGTATACTTTCCCTTTTTACGGTGGCTCAGCATTATCTGTCATATTTGAAAGTGATTCACAACCTGCAAAAGGATCTCAGCAGCCTCTGCACCCCTTAGGGGGTGTTCACATGGTGTATTTATAGGGCGTACTTTGGAGTGTAATTGCGCTGAAATGCGCCACAAATACCCCACAAATACGGTAAAATCATATTGAGGGCTATGATTTTACTGCTTATTCTCTGGCGCATAGTAAGGGAAAGCAAATGTGAATGGGGGCCGCCCAGAGCTCTTGCCAGTGTGTACTTCTCAAAACAGCAGGTGTATGAACATACCCTTATAGTAGTGCATCTCAAAAAATTAGAACATAACTGAAAAGATAATTGATATCAATAATTTAAGTCAAATAGAGAAACCCATATATTGTATAGACTTATTACAGTATGAATTACAAGGTTTATTATCATACATTTGTGAGCCCTATAAGAAATAAAAGATAGTCCTGGAGAACCCCTTTAATTTTCAATGATATTCTAATTATTTGAGATGCACTAGTAGTTACAGCACTGTTTAAAGGGGTATGCCCACTTTGGATATTCCTGCATATCCACAAGATATAAATACATATTTAAAAGATAAAGGTCCCACCGATACAGAGAATCCTACCTGTGGAGGCGGTCACTGGCCATCACATGAAGTCAGAAAACGAGTAAAGAGGTATCGTATTTTTCGGACTATAAGGTGCACATAAAAGCCTATGATTTTCTCAGAAATCGAAAGTGCGCCTTATAGTCCGATGCGCCTTATATATGAATCAATTCTTCACTTGGATTTTTAGGCTTTGTTCAGAACGTATTTACAGCTAATTTAGTGACACTTCATTTGCAACTGATTTGTAACCGAGTTCCGATCGTAAATACAAATCAGTTACAAATAAGTGTCACTAATTGTGGCACGTATTTCGCAACGGAATTACAATCCCCATTCTTTACATGGGGTGATTCCGACGCGAAATACGGCACAAAAAGTGTAAATCCGTATTGCGGCCGCAATCCGTGGAGGCAATACGGCATGGAAATATGGAGAATGGCCTATACGGCCATAGTAGTCAGGAGCGTCACTGCGTGTGGTAATACATACAGCAACTGTTAGGCTATGTTCACACGCCTTAATTGCGGGGCGTAATTATGCCCCGCAATTACACCGTGTGGACGGGGGCGGAAGCGGGGGGCCGGCACCTCGCCGGCCCATAGACTATCATTACTAGCGGCGCGTATACGCCGCTAGTAAATGACATGTCACTTATCTCCCCCCCCCGCGGAGAGGAGACGTAATCCATAGTTCTCTATGAGAACTGTGGATTACCGTAATGACGGACGTATTCCAGCCGTAATTTGCGCACTACGGCGTGTAATTACGGACTGAAATACGTCCAATTTTAAGCCGTGTGAACATAGCCTTATTGTGAAAGTGTTGAATAAAGTTTGGCTTGTGGTCTGAGCTTTGTTTCATTTAATGCGCCACGCCTTATAATCCGGTGCACCTTATATATGAACCAAGACGACTTAGCAGGCGCTCATTGATAATGCGCCTTATAATCCGGTGCGCCTTTTAGTCCGAAAACTACGGTAAATACGACTCTCTCTATTGAGTTCTATGGGAGTTGTTGGAACAGTCAAGCATCCTGTGGATATGCCATAAATATTCAAGGTAGGAATACCCTTTTAACTCAAGTCGTCACAGAAGCAACAACATCTTGTTTGTCTCTATGGTGCAAGTCCACATTGTTACCAACATATAAACAGAACAGGCTAACCATTATTGTTGCTTAAAGGACTGTTCAGAGATTCCAGAAAAAAAAACAACCTATAAACCCATAGTAAACAATTTGCTCTTATCACCTCTAAACCAAGACTGAAAAGTCAGGAAATTTCCTATGGACTGCAAGATTAACTTCTAACATTGGCATCGGCTTCTCAGTACAAAATAATGTCTGTCATGGTCTAAGAAATAAAGTCTTTTCTACTTCTCTTCCCAGAGGACAAAGCTACCAAATCACCTTGGACCTCAGAGGCTTTTTACTTCACGTTATTAATTCACCGAGACCACTGAGTGAGCACAAAAGGGGCCGCTCAGGACACAAGATTTCATTCACTGGGGAGACAAGCTCCAAGCGGATAAAGGATTTCTCCTGTCTCCCTGTGCATCCATGGAGTTCTCATCACTGTTTACTGGGGTCAGACAAGAAATCCTGGCTCCGCTCTTATGCCTGGTCCTTCCTGAATTAGCACAGAGCCTTTGTTTTCTGTTTCTGTCCTCGGCATCGCTGCAAATAAATCTTCACAGGGTGCTTATTTACAGAAGGCTTTAGATGTAGTATTCACTGATCAGAGGTGACAAAGTTTCTCGGCAACCAAAACAATGCTTGCTCTTTTCTCCATTGTACTACATGCAACCATATATCTCCGATGACTTTTTATTGGTTAGCTACGCCTTTACACATGCCTCATTTGCTTCCTCTACCTCCAACCAAAACAGCAATTATTTTAATTTAGTGTCTTTTACATCATAAGTAGAAAACATTTCTGCAGTCCTGCGGCTTCCTAATTTAAAGGAGTTGTCTCCCTTCAGAGTTTCAGGGAATGCATGAATGAAATACTCTGTCACTTCCTGGTTCAGACTGACTCATTTGCATAAGCTCCATGCTTGTAAAGCATCTGTGCTTTCAGATGCTAATTAGATCAGATTAGCTTCTCAAACTACTAACAGGACTTCTTATCTGATCGCCAAAACAAAAGCCCTAATTTCAGTTCTGTTTATTTTACATAAATCAAGCTTTTTACTGCTGAGCAGCACAGGACACTGCTGCAACCTGTGTGATGACCTCACTCACTGTTATCTCATTGAACAAACAGCAGGGGGAGAATTGTTTACAGGTCTGTAACTGAGGGAACTGAAATAGCCAGGGAGTTCATAAATTCACTTGTATCTCCTTAGGGAAAACAGAGGAACAAAGCAATATATTTGGAAAATGTCTTTATTTTGTGTTCCCTACAATTTGAAAGCTATTCTTTGTAGCGAGAAAACTCCTTTAAAAGGAATCTATCATCAATATTTTTTTACTAAATAGAACAAATTACTGATACAGATTCTTTTCTTCTTAGCTGTCTTTATTTTCTGATTGTAGATTTTTATCCTTTTTCTCTTCCGTATATGATTATGGGGGCAGCCATCTTTCCCGAGTTGCTTTTAAAGGGGTTGTATCATTTCATAGAATGGGTCTCAGAATAAGGGATAGGTGTCATTAGCACAGCTGTCGTCTTTTCACGGTCTCCCTTCCTTTAGTGTGCTGTACTCACTGTTCAGCTGCTCCGGTCGGATTCCTCCCCCTGGCCTTCTATTGGCTGTCGGCTCTACTCATTAGCATTCCACCCAGCCCCCGGTCGTAATCATGAGAGCATGCATTCCTGCGCATGCTCCCTGCTTCCCCTGCCTCTGTGTTCCTCTGCTACTAGTTAAAGGAGTCCGGGCATGCTCAGTAGCCTGGAGTCATTTTACTAAGCAAACAACTTCCTGCTTCGCTTCCTGTCAGTGCAATCACACGGCAGCGAACAGACATGGTCTCTTTGCAGGCAGGATGGATGGATGGCAGGATGGATCCATCCATCCTTCCGTCCATCCGTCCTTCCATCCGTCCATCCATCCAGTCCTCCATCCATCCGTCCTTCCATCCATCCTTCCGTCCATCCGTCCATCCATCCATCCGTCCATCCATCCAGGGAGGGAGGTTAGCAGCACATCACTCTAGGCAGCAAACTCTCCATTGAAGGATGTCTGCAGAGCTCTGCTATCCACTCCCTCTGCTCTCACACAATGACACTGTCTCAGGAGCGAGCACAAATAAGGATGATGTCATCCCCCGTCAGTTAAGAAACGCCCAGCTGGGAGGAGAAGCAACGCCCCTGGATTTGAAGAGCTGAGAAGCTGAGAGTACAATGAAACACATGAACTGATGAAGCGATACATTCCCTTTAACAGGATTTAGAGAGATAATTTACAGCAGCTACATGGGCATAGGAACCTGTGAACAGGAGCAGGTCCATTGACTTTTATTGGAAAGTTTTCTAGATATGATCTGTGACCTGGGAACAAATCACTGTGCAGGGAGGTGGAGAGGGTGAACTGTGACAATCTCCTATTGTCAATGGCCGATCCTGTGTTATCTATACACATTGTTGTCACCTTTCAGTATAACCATGCCTGTGCTGAAAATGAGGAGACTGCTGAAAAGCTTTCTCTACAGAACAGGAAGTGTCAGACTATTATTAGACCCTGTGGCCAAACTGCAAGAATTCAGATTTTTTTTTTTAAATATTGATAATGATATGCAAAATAGAAACTAACCAAAAATTCATTAAAAATGTGATTAACATAAAAACATGAGTTAACCCCTTAGTGAAGAGTGTACCAAGGTGGTGCTACCATTACTTCCTGCTGATAGCAGGAATCTTTAGGAGCAGTAACATAGTAGCAACAGAAGCCTTCTTTACCAACTGCACAGCACTTTTCCTTATTCATGTAGATGGCGCAGTTGTGATCACCGCAACATCTAAAGGACTTAACACCAGATACCGGAGTTGGCTCTAATCCCTGCTGTTAGCGGCGGGTGTCAGCTGTATCTAACCAACCACTTATGTAACGGGCTCAGCGAGTGAGCCAGCTCCATACTACATTCCTGCCGCAATAAGGGCAGCAAAGGGTTAAGCAATAGGTAATTTTCTGATGATTCAGTCCCTAGATCTCCCCTAGATCCGTGACATGAGGTTTAAGAAGACATTTTTACACGTGTAAGAGTTCTTGTTCTTCTATAAATTTATAAGGAAAGTTGAAGTTCCAGAAAGGTGAAAACCCTCTAGGCAGGGGTGTAATTACCAGGGTAGCAGACGTGGTAGCAGCTGCCACAGGGTCCGGGCCCCAGGGCAACTGCTACCTCGTCTGCTACCCTGGTAATAATTCGGCTCCTGCACCCGCTGGCAGTGAACAGAACTACTCACTGCCGGCGGGGCAGAGCTGCAGGGCCCAGTGCATCCTACCTCTGAACGTCCAGGTCCACTGGCCCGAGTGGTCAAAGGCAGCGCTGCCTGGTGTTAGCAGAGCGAAGCGCCGCCGCCGCTCCGCTAATCTGCCTGGTAGTCTTTAAGCAGCGTGATGATATCACATCATCTTGCCACCCGCGCTGAGCACAGAGGCTGGCCGGCCTCGCGGGCCCATGGAGAGAGGTGAGTAAGTGATTTCTTATTTTTAATGTAGCCTGTCTGACTATACATGGCTCCTATAGCTACCTAGGCCCTGCCTTCCCTACTTTTTGGGCCCGTTTTGCTACCTAGACCCTGCCGGCCTACCTATATGAGGCCCTACAGCTACATAGACCCTGCCTGCCTGACTATATGGGGGGTTGGGCTATAGCTACCTAGATCCTGACTGTCTGACTATATGGAGCCATATAGCTAACTAGACCCTGCCTGTCTGACTATATGTGGCCCTATAGCTACCTAGACCAGGGGCGTTGCTAGGGTCCTAAAACATCCGGGGCTCGGGCCCTTTGTGTTTTTCTGGGTAGGGCTGGGTTCACACAACATTTTTCACGCCTCATTGTGAACTGCGGATGGTTTTTTACAGAGAAAAACCTTCTGTTCCTGTCACTAATTTTCTGCACATTCCACACAGATCCCGTCCATCTCCTCAGCAGCACTGTACAGAAAAAATCCCCAATTGACAAATTTTTTTTTCAGAACTTTCACCTTCATAGACAATACCCCTAAACAGTCCCCAAAAATAATCCACGAAAAAAAACATGGAAATCTACCAATTGTTATAAAACCCCCCTAAAAAACCCAAGACCCCCAAATATTACTACTTAAGGCCAAATATTCTGCCGCCCCTGACCGAACGTGTAACGCTTGATTACAATCCCACGCCATACAGGGACCGATTGGTGACCCCAGTGTACACGGACCTGGGGATGTTATTACCCCATCATGACCATTAGTGGTAGAGCTTTTGTATGTGGGCTCTGCAAATATAAGTGATTACACTGCAGTTTACATTTAGTGACTCCCGGGAGACGTTTTTTTTGACAGCGTCGTTCACTTTGCCTTTTTTTTCCCCTCCGGTTCTTACCCTTAGTGACCCCCGCCAAACTTGTCCTGAGGATTTGGACACAAAAAAATTTAGAACCCTACATTTCAGCAACCCCTTAAATTTAAAGGGGTATACAGTCCCCTCGTTAGGTATATAGGGGCACTGAAGCAGTTAGGGGGGCCACAGGTGGGTATAGGGGCCACAGGGGGTATATGGGCCACGGCAGTATATGGGGGGGGCACGGGCAGTATATAGGGGGGCACGGGCAGTAATGGGGGGCACAGGCAGGTATTGGGGGCCTGAGGCAGTATAAGGGGCCACGGGGAGGTATAGGGGGCCCAAAAGGCGTATATGGGCACGAGCAGTATATGGGGCCACAGCAGTACTAGGGCCAAGAAGTATATGGGGGACTGGGGCAGTATATGGGGCATGAGGCATATATGGGGGCCACGGCAGTATATGGGGGCCACAGGCGGGGTATATGGGGGTCCAGGCAGGTATATGGGGGCACAGGCACGTAGGGGGGCCACAGGCGGCGTTGGGGGCCCAAAGGCAGGAATTATAGGGGCCACGGGCAGGGATAGGGGGGCCACAGGTGGGGGATTGGGGGCCACAGGCGGGATTATAAGGGCCACGGGCAGGATTATGGGGGACAGACGGGGGATATGGGGGCCACGGCTATATGGGGGCCACAGGGGCATTAAGGGGCCACAGGCGGGATAGGGGGGCCCAGACAGTGAAGGGGGGCCACAGCGGGTATGGGGGCCCCCACAGCAGGAATATGGGGCCCCCAGACAGGGGGGGGGGGCCACAGGCAGGCATTATTGGGGGGCCAGGGCAGTATATGGGGCCCACAGACGGGGGGGGGGGCCCACGGGCAGGCATTATAGGGGCAGAGGCAGGTAAACCTTAAAAATAACAAAAAATTAAACTCATTAAACTCCCCGGCGAGCGCGCCCCTCTTCTGTCCTCTTCAGCCGCGCGCTCCCCCGGCAGCCCCTCGGGCACGGCCTATGCATATGGGGCACGAGGCATATTAGGGGCCACAGGCGAAATTTAGGGGCACTGGGGGCAGTATATGGGCCACGGCAGAAATTATGGGGGCATGAGGCATTAAAAGGGGGCCCACAAGAGGATTAGGGGCATGAGGCCCCAGTATATGGGGGCATGGGCAGAAATGGGGGCATGAGGCGGGTTTTGGGGGGCCACGGGCAGTTTGGGGGGCCCACGGGGTAATGGGGGGCCGGGAAAGGCTTAGGGGGGGCCAAGGCAGGCATTATAGGGGCCAGGAGGCATTACAGGGAAGGCGTTTAGGGGGGCCACAGGCGGGAAATAGGGGGCACGCAAAATATGGGGGCCACAGTCAGGATTATAGGGGCACGGGAGATAGGGGGCCACGGCTGGATTATAGGGCCACGGGCGTTGGGGGGGCCACAGGCATTAGGGGGCCACGGAGGATTTTGGGGGCACGGCAGGGAAAAGGAGGCCGGCAGTTATGGGGGCCCAGGCAGGGATAGGGGGGCCACAGGCGGGATATGGGGGCCACAGACAGGGTGGGGGCCACAGGCAGGCTTTAAGGGCATGGGGGAGGAAACCTTAAAATAAAAACATTCAAACCCCCTTTAACCCCCCGGCAAACCGCCCGTCCTTTCCCCGCCTCCTCCCATCCTCGGGCCCGGCGTATGACGCGCGTGGCCGAGGACAGGCACGCGGAGACCCCGGGGGCCTCTCGGTGGGCCCCCACCGGCCCAAACCTGTCTGCGGAGCGGGAGCGCTGCTCCTGCTCCCAGAACCCCCGCAGCTGCATTGGCGTCAGCGGCGCACTGCAGAAAAGGGCCGTGGGTGCTCCCGGCCCAGGCAGGGCGGGGGCCCCGGGAGCCCCGGGGCACAGGGGTTTTATTGGGGCCCGAGCCCCGAAAAAAACGCCTACACGCCCTGACTAGACCCTGCCTGACTAATAATGGCCCCTTAGCCTACCTAACCCTGTGCCTGACTAATGGGGGCCCTTAGTACCAAAACCCCCTCTGCCTGACTATAGGGGCCCCCAAGCCACCTAACCTTAAAAAGGTTGACTTCATTTCGTGGAAATTTACCATCCGGGTGAAAGTAAAAAAGAAAAAATCCTACTATGGAAAATATATGTCGCATAATAATCTGAAAGCTTGTCATATTACTGTATATCTTTATACTCGGGGCACTTAAGGATACCGGTGGCCAACTGTCAGCGAACCATAGGCCGTGACTGATAGACCATCGGCCGATAAATTGTTAGGGTATATTCACACGGCTTATTTTGGGACGCATTTCGCCGCATACTGCGTTCTATCAACAAAATCCGCCCCCGCATTACGGTAATTTACAGTTTCTAGAACTATGCATGTCTATGGGGGGGGCGGCTGCCCCTCCCATCGTCGCGGGGTCCCAAAGACTTCCCGAAACCCCTGTAATTGCGGGGTGTACTGTACGCCCCGCAATTACGGCGTGTTAACAAACCCTTAGTCTGAAAAATGACTAGTACTCAGAAACTTGCATTGCTGGCACCCTGTGTTTTCCAGTAAATGGCTTGGTCATCAAATTGGGCAACAATAAAGACACCCAGCCAAAAATACACCAACATACTGTGGGTAGGGTTTCCAAGTAGGGTGTGAATTGGCTGCACAATTTTGTAATACTTTCAATTTAGCTACAAAACAGGTTTTGAAGATAAAGTGAGAAATTTGCAGGAAAATCAGTGGCACTTCCCGGGTCGGCGCCCCCCATGCTGGGCTTGAGGGGAGTCCCGGGTTTTTGGGCGACCCGTCAGCGAAACCCCGACATTTAGCCCGCCCGCACCCGTTTTGAGTGCGGACATTGGGGGGTCACCAAGGCCGGGTCTGCCCCCGCGACAAACAGGAGCCGCGGGGAGGGGAAGCCACAAAGGGGCCCCCCGGGGG
>JAODAL010063086.1:0-19414 GCA_025379985.1 Phyllomedusa bahiana
AGCCACCCCCAAACGATTTCGGTTTGCCGAGAGACAACAATCTTGCTCGCACCTGCCTTTTCAGCTTTTGCCCATAAATTTCCAATAGGACTGAGATCAGGGCTTTGTGATGGCCACTCCAAAACATTGACTTGATTATCCTTAAGCCACTTTGTAATAAGTTTGGCAGTATGCTTCAGGTCATTGTCCATTTGGATGACCCATTTCCACCCCAAGCTTTAACTTTCTGGCTGATGTCTTGAGATGTTGCTTCAGTATTGCCACATAATCTTTTTTCCTCATGATGGCATCTATTTTGTGAAGTGGTCCAGTCCCTCCTGCAGCAAAACAACTCCACAACATGATGCTGCCACCCCCGTTTTTCACAGTTGGGATGGTGTTCTTAGGCTTCCAAGATTCTATTTGGTCATTATTGCCAAATAGTTAAAATTTTAGTTTTGTCAGACCACAGGACATGTCTCTAGATAATAGGTCTTTGTTCCTGTGTGCATTTGCAAACATCAATCTGGCTTTTATATGTTTCTTTTGGAGTAATGGCTTCTTCCTGGCAGAGTGGCCTTTCAGCCCATGTTGATACAGTACTTGTTTCAATGTGGATGATAACATAATCTTACCAACTTTTGCCAGCATCTTCACAAGGTCTTTTGCTCTTGGGTTGATGCACATGTCGGACCAAAGCACTTTCATCTCTGAGAATGAACCTGCCCTCCTTCCTGAGGGGTATGATGGCTGGACATCCTCTTGTTTGTACTTGAGTATAATTGTTTAGAAACAGATGAACGAGGCACCTTCAGGTATCGGGAAATTGCACCAAGGATGAACAGACTTGTGCAAGTCCACAATTCTCTTCCTGATATCTTGACTAATTTCTTTAGACTTTCTCATGATGTTACACAGAAGTAGACTGTTTCTGGTGTGAATAAAATACATCCAGTCCACAGGTCTCTAATTAACTCAGATGTTGCCAGAAGCTTCCAAAGAAATGACATCATCATATGGGCTGTCCAAAATTGTTTAAAGGCATAGTAATCCTAGTGTATGTAAACTTTGACGTTGCAGAAAGTAATAAAAATGCCTTAAAATTATCTCTCTGCTTATTCTGGCATTTGGGAAATATAAATAATTTTGGTAATCCTAATTGACCTAAAACAGGTACATTTTATTCTGATTTCATGTCAAATAGTGAGAAAAACATGCATATGTGTATTTTTATATAGTGTATGTAAACGTCTGGTTTCAACTGTATATAGGTTTATGTGATTTGGAGCAGGATTTCTGAGTAAAAAGCAAAGTAAATCCTGATGGACTTCAAGGACAGACAGTATGGCTATGTCCACACAATGAGCATTTCAAGTCGGCATCTACGTGGATTCTAACTTGAAAAACTTGTGTAAAACCAGAGGTAAACCATTCTCATTGACCTCAGTAAAAATGCACGTTTTAGTTCATACAACGCATATTTTCGGCAGTCAGTTTTTTGCTGTAAAAAAACTTAGAACATGTTCATTCCAAGTAGAAAATGCATGGAAATTTACTATTGATGTCAATGAGGTTAGCTAAAAACCTTGTGTACAACCCGCCCAAAATATTTGTATGTGGTTTTCCACGAGTGGTATTTCATTCTGGGGAGTCCTCCAGTGGAGATAATTCAAGGGCCCACCTGTGGAAGTTCATTCTGGGGGCCCACCAGTGAAATTTCATTCTGGGGGCCCACCCTAAAGCTACTTCACATCTTATGCTCTTCCTCTTGCTTTTTGCCTCTTTCTCTTTGCCTGTCTGCTTCTCCCAAGGAGGTATATAAAGTTTAAAAAAAACTTCAGCTCTGCCATGCTCAACGGCCCAGCGGGGGTTTCCCCTGTGGGCAAGTGCAAGCCTGTTTATATAGCACTTTTATATTTCACAACACTGTACAGATTGCCATCATTTACATTGGTCCTTGTTCTTATTAGGACTCACAACCTAAATTCCAGATTACCCTACCTGTATGTGTTTGGAGTGTGATAGAAGGATAGAGTACTTGGAGAAAACTCACGAAAATATGGGGAGAACATACAAACTCCAAGATGTTCTTCTTGGTTTCATTTAAATGCAGGACCCCAGTGCTGGAAGACAACACTGCTAACTCCTGAACCATTATAAATCACAGAGCTTGATTTATTTTCCTTTATCACATTCCGTTTCAGATGAGGTAGCAAAAATCACGTGATGGATTTCCTTCAAATTTTATGGCTTTTTAACAATGGTGCTTTCAACATTTTCTGATGCAATAGCACAACATAGATCTGAATCCCCCTTTATAAAATAGAGCATAGGGTGGCTGAAAAAAGCAGCTTTTATATGGAGGTTTTGATGCAACCATGAGTAGGTGTACAGAGCTTGCCCCAGTGATAGTAGTGGATCAGCAGGGTTAGAATAACTGGACCTACAGTAATCAACTGACTGCCAAGATGGCTTCAATTTCCTTTAAATACAAAACCTTTTTCTATTCGTCAAAAGAACAAGGGGGCATCCTCTACGTCTTGAGGAAAGAAAGTTTTTACATAAACATAGAAGGGGATTCTTTACTATAAGAGCAGTGTGACTGTGGAACTCTCTGCCAGAGGAAATTGTCATGGTGAATTCAATAACAGAGTTCAAAAAGGGTTTGGATGCATTTCTGGAGAGTGATAACATAACAAGTTATAGTGACTGGGATACTGAAGAGGGGTCGTTGATCCAGGGATTTATTCTGATTGCCAGATTGGAGTCGGGAAGGAATTTTTCCCTAAAATGAGGACAATTGGCTTCTACCTCATTGGGGTTTTTTGCCTTCCTCTGGATCAACACTTAAGCACAATAGGCTGAACTGGATGGACGTCTTGTCTTGTTTTGGCCTTACAAACTATGTAACTGTGTAATGTATTCTTAAGTCCAACATCATAAATAATTTGAAGCTGTTGCCTAAAATATGTGATAAGGCTACAATGCTATCTGTCTTTAGTACAGAGCACCTTCCCACTCTCCCCTCCATGTATATATTTCTAAAAATCTCAGCTGCCTGTTATCATCACTAGTAGAAAATTGTAATTGAACATATTTTTTGTGATTGGTGGGGGCTTTGTATTTTTAACATTCAACTTGAAAATAATTGAAAAACATTAATTTTCCCAGCAGGACTTGTTTAAATTTTAAATAAAAATAATTTGACTATAGATTACATTGAGTTGCAGGTTATCTGGAACATAGAACATCTAGTGTGCAAAAATATTTCATTTGATCATTTCAGCTTTGTTTAATGAGCTATTGATGTATCTTTTAATGTTACAGGAAAAAGGCAACATTGCACAAAAATCCAGTTCTTATGACTTCAATAAATCATGTTTAGTGCCTTTGATCAACTAGTATTGTGCAAGTAATAGTAAGACAAACACTACGTTGATTAAGCACTATAAACACATGTAAATATTTACACTGTTACAAGGACATGCACCTGGATCACTAGTGACTCTCCAAACACACACCATGGCCGCAGTCTGGCATTCCAATAATGTGTGTTTGTGTGGCTTTAATTCAATTTACCGAATTCTGCTAAATCATCATTATATAGACCTTTCTTAGTGGAAATGTTTCCTTTAGGTACAGGATGTACCCACTTACTGTACAGATTCCTTGTTTCTTCCTTGCTCTGATGTGCTTTATGCCTTCTATTTGGCACAACATTGCCGCTTACATTTTTCCTGGTCATGGTAATTATTTTTTTTTTCAAATTAAACATATAGTTAAATAAGCAAATAATATTAGTAATTTATCAGGAGTTCAGCCATATGCTAAGTAAAAACTATATTTTTTGCCAGTACAGCCTAGTACAATTTAGTATCTCAATGCTAAAGACTAGAGGTGGGTGCATTGTTTTGTGATTTGCTAGTCCATCTTTTGCAAAATTATTCACCAATTCTGTAAATTTAATAGTCAAAAATATTCTCTTCTACACCAAAGAGTTGTTCAGTTTAGTAAAATCAATAGCATTCTATTAGCAGTATAGGTTCTCCTTTCTCCAGAACAAAAAATGAGTACAACCAGCGTCCATCACTTCTAGTATATTCTGGGGGTTGGACTATCCAATTGAATTGATTAAAAGTGTCATTTGAACTTGAGCTTTTAGTGGTGGGAAAGGTCTTGCACAATATTATTACTACAATAATTGAACAGTTGCAATATTCTCTAATGATGAAAATAATAATAATAATCTTTATTTATATAGCGCCAACATATTCCTCAGAACTTTACAATTTGTAAGGTATAAGCACAGACAAAAAAAAAATTTCACAGATTTAAAAGCTGCTATGACAGATCAGACACATAGGATCTTTGTGAGGGCCCACAGAGACTTGCAAGAGAGAGCTAAAAATCATGAATAAGGGTTTATGGGTGATACGAAGGCGTGAAAATAAATAGTTCTTGAGATTACAAAGGTCCCAAGATCATGAAATGTCTAATTAATATGAGGTGGTTTACATAAAAAAACTCAACACGGATGAACCTGCCAGCCAGACCATACATCTATATACAGATAAGTGCCTGTGAGTGTCCAAGTATGGGGTGATGTAGATAGATAAATGTGTCTAACAGAGAAAAGAGTGGGAGGGATTAAAAATAAGGTATGTATTTGGTAGGCCAACTTAAGAAGAGAGAGAGATTCTCAAGGACACACTTAAAAATGTACGAGGGTTATGGAGTGTGATCTGTTGTACGAGTTGAAGGTAGCATGAATTAACTAGAGTATGGTGCAGCTGTAGTTGAAAAGATCTTGGAGATCAAGCATGGGAGGTTCTAGGAATTATTGAAGAGTATTTAGTCGCAGGTCATGAAGAAAGATCAGACAGTAAACCGGGAGTTAGTGTAGACAGAGATAGGGAGGAGATGTTGGGGGTAGGGTGATGATCCACAAAAGTGAGAGTGCCGCATAAGTACAAGAAGAGCTTTAATGGGTGAGGAGTTGATGAGATTGAATGTTGTATCTTTACTGAGCTATACATGAGGCAACCAGATGCAGTGACTGGACACAAGAGGTAGAGGACAGATCAATATAGCGACTGGAAAGAAAGATGAGCCGGGCTGCTGCATTCAGGAGGGATTGGATTGTCCCTTCAGCTGGGTTGACACAGGACAGTTTGATGCTTCTTTTGTAGCCAAAAGAATGCAATAGTAATGGATGATACTCCTGATGAACTCAAAAAAACACGCTGCATCAAAATTGGTCCCTTGAATCTGGCACCATAAATTTGCTGCTACAAAAGCAATGACATCAAGAACACTTAAGTGTTGAAACAAAGATGAACAGATACATTGGTTAGTATTTACCTTTAAAATACCACCTAGCCTAGAAATAAATATAGTCCATTTATAGAGAACTAGCAAGACAGCTCTGACTGTATCCGGGCCCAGACCCATTTATTTTTTTACTAGCCAGTTCACATCCAGAAGTCTATTGCTTTTAGATCTGGGGAACTTGGAGGCTATAGAGAGATTAAAGATGTTCAATGAACTTTTTTTGTCATGTAGCTTTAAACTGTATTCATGAGAGATCATTTTTGAGTAGAAAAAAAAAAAATGTCAGGATCTTGTTAACTGCTGGAAAGAAGAGCTGCTGTTATTAGTTGGGAAATACTGCTGCCAGTGAAAATGAGAGGTGTAGATTTGTTCTGCAAATAACGTAGAGATAATTATATATTTCAAAAAGTATCATTGAACATACAGAGGAAATCAAGCTTTCCCCTATAAGAACATTGACCAGTACTATCACTCTTTGGATCTTTGCTGGTCTTATTTCTATTTGAATATAGAAGAGACTAGACGTAGAATGGTATAAGTCTAGATTTCTACAGAGATGCATCTCAGTAGAGTCCTATGATTCTGTCATCTTTTTTATGGTTGGCCTTCTTCGGACCACTTTTGGGTAAGGTGATAGATATCCACAACCACATAATAGGACTCACCTCCTACTTACAGTTGCCTGTTATTTGAGACCCTCTTGTAAAAACTTCCAGCACAAGAGATAAACTTCAAGAATTTAGAAAAATAACACCAATTATTTTTTAGAGTACTGTATTATATATTCACATGGGACCTTTGTCATGACTCAGGAAGTAAAAGAGGTGGGAGATAGCATAGTGAAAGTTTTCTGCAAGACACACACTGGAGAGTGTAAATTCTAAAAAGGGCGCATCCAACAAAAGAGACAAGTGCTCAAATACCAGCTGGTTTGCCGGCGGTAATTTGTCCTGTTTTGACTGGTTCGTCCCCACGGCGCGGGGGGGGTATGCTTTTTTCGCAGAAGATAGAGCGATAAGAGAAGCCCTACCCCCCTCCCATTGAAGAAGCACATCTTCCATAGGAAAAAAACCGGACGGACTAAGTATTTGCTAGACTTCTTCAATGTTTTTTCCGCAGACCGCCGGGCCGACTCAAAACGTTACCTGATAGGCAAAAAACATAGATTATTATTTTTTATTTTAAAAGCGGCATAGGTTTTTTTTTACCACCCCAAGGGGGGGGGGTGGGCGGTGTACATTCTGAAGGGGAATGTTATACATACAATAACATAGGTCAACTGAGGTGACAATGATAAGTGATGAACGTGACAATTGGCACGGAGACAGAGAGGGAGAGAGGACCCTACCCGCGAGGGACTGATACAATCTAAAAGAGAGAGGGGGGAGATATGAGAGAGATATGAGAGATGAGAGGGCCTAAGACATGTATGTGGAAGGGGAAGAGTGTAGTGACAAGACAGCGGTTATAGATACCTGTTAGTTTAAGAGGCATAGATTCCTGAAGAAATGGGTTTCAGGTTGCTTTTGTAGCTGGTGGAAAGTTGGAAGAGGAGAGTCTGATGTGTTGGAAGGGCAGTGAGTTCAAGAGTGTGAGGTGAAGACTCGGGGAGAAGTCTTGGAGACACGTTGTGTGGAGGAAAGATAGATATAGGGGAAGAGGCAGAGGAGAAGGTCCTAGTGCAGGAGCGGAGATTAAGCATAGTGAGGGAGAGAGATATTGGAAATAGAAGAGGTATAGAGAATGTATGGAAGGGGAGAAGGTTAGATGGAGAGCCTTGTAGGTCCATAGTTAAGAGCAACTTGAAAATTGAAATTCGACTGGGGCAAAAAACGGAGGAGAGCAGGAAGAGAGAATTGACAGAGGGGAGCAGGCAAGAGGGTAGCGGGGAAGAGAGGTGCGATAAGACAGGCAGCAGAAGTTGAAGAATTGTTTGCAGGGGGGCAAAAGAGTGCTAGAGAGAGGGAGGCCAATTAGATAAAGGAAGGAGTGTTGCAGTAGTCTAGAGCGGGAGATGACAAGGGACTGGAACTAAGCATTTTTGTAGGTGTCATAGAAGATGAGGAAAATCAATAGAAGCAGGATGCGATGAGAATGTAGTTTCAGAGGATGGTAGGCAAGGCAGGCTGTGGTGGAGGTTTTGGATGTGTGGTTTGAGAAAAAGATAGTGCTCTCGGAAAGAACGCAGTCGAGGAATACCCTAAGGCAGAGAGGGAAACTTGCGAGAAAATTCAGAGTTTGAGAAGTGTACAGCCGTGAGACTGAGATAAGAAGAGAGAATCAAGGGGCAAGGTACGACGTTGGATGGTGGAAAGATGTGATTAGTTTTGTTTTTCTCAGACATTTAGTTTTAGGAGGACGTGAAGAGAGAAGAAGGAGGAAATGGAGGACAGGTACAGTCAGGGATCGGGGTTGAGAGTAGAGAGTGAAGTGAAATCTGGGCGGAGGATGTAAAGTTGGGGTATCGTTCAGCATACAGGTGGTAATGAAAGCATGTGAAGCTATGAGCTTGCCCAGGCCAAGAGTGTATAGAGAGAAAGAGTTGAGGCACAGGTAATGACCCTCGGAGGGACACCAACAGAGAGTGGCCGGGGGGGATGTAGGTGGATGCGAGAAGGAGAGACGTGAATGTACCGAATCAGTGAGGTTACGAGGAGGATCCAGGAATGGGCCAAGTCCGTGATGCCAAGGGAGGAGAGGATTTGTAGCAGGTTGGGTGTATGGTCGACAGTGTCAAAGGCAGGAGGGACAGGTCTAAGAGGAGGAGCACAGAAGAGAGTGGCTGTGAGGCTTTGGCAGTTGATAGTTCATTGGTAAACAATGGTTTAGGCGGGGTTTCGGTAGAGTGAGGTGCGGGTCGGAAAACCAGATGTAGGTGGGTCAAGGAGATGAGATAGAGTGTAATGAGAGGGTTGGGAGAGAACAGACTGAAGTAGACGGTGCTGCTCGGGAGTTGGAAGCAAAAGGGCAGCAGTGAGATGGGCGCGTGCGATAGTTAGACAGAGAGGTGGGGTCCAAGGGTTGTTTTTTTAAGGATTGCGTGATTGAATTAGCAAGGTTTAAAAGGATCGGAGGGAAGTTGCCAAGAGGTTTAGTGAGTTATGGTTGATGAGAGGCGTCGAGGGCTGGGATGATAGAAAGACTCTGAGGTCTGGGAATGAGAGTGGGATGGCAGAGGGTCCAGATACCAGTGTGAGGTTGGCATTGGACCAGTAGGAGGATAGAAGGTTAATGTCATGGAGTGGGACACGTGGGAAGCGGTTGAGGGGGGGAAGAGCAGTTTGCAAGAGTAGGTAAAAGGGGGTGAGTAGGGGAACTGCGGGCCTAATGCTTTTCTCTGATGTGGTTGATTCATATAGGAGGAAGTGAATGGCAAAAGTCCATGATAGGCTGATAAAGGAGGGATGAGAGGAGGAGTGTTGGTGGGCGGAGTGAGAAAGAGAAAGTTGAAGTTTTTCTGAATATAATTGTGTCTGGGGGAATATATTGTGGGACGGGGAGGATTTGTGTGGTGAAATAGATAGTTACTGTTGGTGAGAAGTGAGAGATGCAGACTTTAAAATGTATGTAGTGAATTTGGTATGTGATGAGAGGCAAAGTCATCGGTTGGAGCGAGCTTTCTGATCCATAGCAGTGCGTTCTGCGCAATTCGGGAAAGCACGTTCTTCAGTTGTTTAGTGAGTCTGTGTGCGCAGGGATTGGGGCGCGTTTGTAGAAGGACTTTGCGGGTTCTTTGGTGTGTGAGATAAGGAGCCGGAATATGTGTACAAAGTGCGTGGTGGTGATTGTGTGGTTGTAGAAAAGTGGTGGCTGCGTCTGGGTCATTAAATGAGGAGATGGTTTGAAAGAGGTGCAAGAGAGTCAGTAGGAGAGTGAGATGGTTGAGGTTTGTAGGTTCCTGCGGGGTTCGTAACCCTGGACATGTGACAGGAGGAGCAGCAGTGGGGTGGAGATGGTGGAGAAGGTAAGCAGGTTGTAGTCAGAGAATGGGTTGGGGGGAGTTTGAGACGGTCAAGATAATGGGGCAGAGGCGGGTGAGATGAGGGTCAGTGTGTGTCATCTTTATGAGTTGTCCTGAAGTCAACTGGGAGATAGGTCGAAGGAGAGATGGCAGAGTTGAAAGGGTTTGTGTGGAAGCAGAGTGGTGAGTTGTCGATTGGAGATATTTGAAGTCTCCCATGACTTGATAGTGGGGATGTCGGTTGGAAAAGAAAGAGAGAGGAACGATATGCCAGAAAGAAAAGTGTTCAGTGAGATAATGTGCTGACCAGGGCACTAGAGGAGGTCGGTAGATATCAGCCACTTAGGAGGAGTTTGGTAGGGGGTTTGTAGATACGGACAGATGCTCACTCCTCAAAGGAAGGGGAGAGTGTGGTGAGAAGGCAGTGGTGGAGACAGGGGAGACTACGGCAACAGGTGTAAAGACAGGAGCAGGCCGACACCTCCTACCATGGCATTGTTACAGGAGCGAGAGAGGAGGTATTAAAGTGTGGCGTAAGTTGGAGGCAAGTGGGGACCTAGCACTGCAACGGGTTTCCATAGAGCACAATTGTCTCATTTTCGGAGCTGGTTTTTCAGGCAAGTCTGAAAAAAACGCAAAACGGAAATGGAAAAAACTCGCGCCGACATCCCGGCCGTGGGGGACTAGGCCTAAAGGGATCCCCTGTTTGCAACCTTGTTAACCCCTGGTACAAAGGAGATCCTGTACCATCCTCTGCAGGGATAGCTACTCATGACGTATACCTAGTAAAGGGTGACAGACTGAGATTCAGGTTTTGCTATATGGAGGAGAAGACAGAAAAGGGCATGTAGTATGGAGATCATGATAGTTATGAAGGTCAAATGCAGAGCAGCAGATAAATTGCATAGATAGGTTAGATAAATAAAATAACTGAGAGGATACTAAGTGAACTATTGCAAGAGAGATCAGCAAACAGGAAAAGACTATAATAGAATGACACATGTTACGCACATCCAATGTAAACTGATAACTAGATACGAGTTGATGGTAAGAGAGAGAGCTCACTAGATAGAAGCACCAGGAGGATGGATAAGAGAGGAGGAAATTTAGGTAGGCTTGAGCAGAGGCTGAGCATATGTACCATAATAGGGTAGATAAGATGCATGCAATAATATAGGATAGATCAGATTGAGGTGCAGTGATCACGTGGGCAGTGGGACATAGGACACATATAGAATAAGGTGAAACAGAAGAAGAAAGATCAGATAACATATCCAAAACTCTGTTACGTATTGACATAATGTCAATTTAACCTAGTTTGATTATATAGTTTGTTAAAACCATTACAGCGAGATTTGTGGAGAAATAGTTAATGTCACTCTCA
This sequence comes from Phyllomedusa bahiana, assembly GCA_025379985.1. Classification (NCBI taxonomy): domain Eukaryota; kingdom Metazoa; phylum Chordata; class Amphibia; order Anura; family Hylidae; genus Phyllomedusa; species Phyllomedusa bahiana. The sequence continues at coordinate 10,656 of JAODAL010063086.1, forward strand.
AAAGTATAAATTTTGTTACAATATAGTGACAAGTGAGTGAGCCACACTTTGATATCCTTCGTTGTTAGTAGTTAGTGTCATCTATTGTTTTCTGCTGGTTCAGTTCCAAATGGAGACCTTTGAGTGACTTGTAGCTTCCAGTAATGGGATCTTTGAGTTCTAGCCGTGTCTCTTTATATTGCTTTTCACTCCCATCTCCTTTATTATATGAGCTAAAAGTCATCTCTACACACTTTCAACTTAATGATGGTAACTGCTTTTACACGCGGGAAAAGCAAAAACAGTTAAAGAGCCACTTGTGGAGCTGGATTCCCAGGGAGACTGTAAAAACTGTTTGCTGTCTGGGTAGTCAGAATTTTACATTTTTTACTTGATATGTTAGAGGTTTTTTGGGGTTCCCAAAGAAGATGTGTTCCAAACACCTTTAACTTTTTAACTAACTATGTACTATTATAAATGAGTAACTCACAATTCTCATGTTAAGGGCGTGTGTACATAGAAAGAAATTAGACAGCCCACTGCTGCTTGCCCATTACTTTCCTTCTTGAGAGAAAGCAATGGACGAGTATTGGTGGGATGTTGGTGCGGGCCAGTGGACATACACTTCCACACGGCAGTGGGCTAGGAAGGTGGATAGCATGAGTATGACCATTTCTTCCCATTTCATTGCGTTCCAAACTAAAAAAAAAAAAAAAAAATAAAACCATTTGAAGGATGCTAGTGCGGCCACTCATAACTTACATCTTCTATCACCTATAAACAATAAATAAAGTAGCTATTGACAACCAAGTAAGATAGATAAAACGTTTGATTGTCCCAAAGGCAGAATAATATCTGTCAAGTCGTGTTCGCCGAGTTTTACTTGTGTTAATGGTAGAGATATTCTAAATCAATGGATCAAGTTAATAAAGCAAGGGAGTCCTGACAAAACTTTGTTTTTGAGAGAATCAGGGGGCCAAGTGCACAGGGTCACTAGATCAGATCTATTGGAAGGGGATACTGGAATATAGAGAGTTTTAAAAAAAGTTTGAGTACTTTGTGGGTTTGATACTCAATATACAGTGTGTAATACCTTTTTTAGATAATTGGCCCAGCAGGTATAGGTAGATTTAGCGTGGGCCCAGCAGGTATAGGTCGCATTTAGGATGGCCCACGCGGTATTAGGTGAATTTAGGTCCCCAGCAGACGTAGGTTAGAAATTATGTACCCCAGCACGACGTAGGTAGAATTAGGTCCCCCAGCAGACCGGTAGGTAGATTTAGGTCCCCAGCAGACGTAGGTTTAGAATTAGGGTCCCCCAGCAGCGTAGGTGGATTTATGTCCCCCAGCAGTCGTAGGTTAGATTTAGGTCACCCCAGCAGACGTAGGTAGAATTAGGTTCCCCAGCAGTCGTAGTAGAATATAGGTCCCCCAGTAGACGTTAGGATAGACTTAGGGCCCCCAGCAGCACGTAGGTAGATGTAGGTCCCACTAGCAAGACGTAGGTGAATTAGGTCCCCCGAGCCAGACGTAGGTAGACTATAGAGTCCCCAGCAGACGTAGGTAGTTTTAGGTCCCCAGCAGGACGTAGAGTAGATTTTAGGTCCCCAGCAGACGTAGGTAATAATTGGGCCCCAGCACAGAAGAAAAGGGATAGAATTAGGTACATACCAGCAGTATAGTAGAAGGAGATAGATTTAAGGTTCCCATCCCTACAGCAAGACGTAGGTAAAATATTAGAGTCCTACCCATAGCAGAGTAGGTAGGCAGTTAGGGATCCCCTAGCTATAGACTGTAAGAGTAGAATATAGATAAGGCTCCCACTCAGCAGAAGTAGGTATGTAATTAGAAATTCACCAGCTGGACGTAGGTAGATTTAGGTCCCAGCAGACGTAGGTAGAATTAGAGAATCCCCAGCAGACTTAGTAGAATTTAGGTCCCCCAGACAGGACGTAAGCAAAAAAGGAGAGAAAATTAGAGTCCCCCAGATCTGGACGTAGGTAGATTTAGGTTTATAACACAGCAAAATAGATAAGAGTAGAAATTAAGGTCCACCCAGCTCAGACGTAGGTAGAATTAGGTCCCCAATAGGATCAGACAGTAGGTGAGAACTTAGGGACACATATCAGGCAAAGAGAGTCTGGTAGGTAGAAATAGGAGGCCCCCCAGCAAAGGTCTGTAGGGAAGAATTAGGGCCCCCGCAGACGTAGGTAGATTTAAGGCTCCCCACAGAAAAAGACGTAGAATAGAGATTAGAGGTCACCCCAGCAGTTCGATAGAGTAGATTTAGGTCCCCCAGCAAGAAATAGGAAGAATTAAGGACCCAGCAGAGTAGGTAAGAGATTAGGTCCCCTCCAGAAAGGACCAGAGGTAGGAACTTAGGGCCCCCTAGAGGATCTGAGTAGGTAGAATTAGGGCCCCCACAGCAGATGTAGGTAGATTTAGGGCCCCTGCAGACGTATGTATAGAAAATGGTCCCCAGGCAGAGTAGGTGTGTATGAATTAAGAGGCCCCACAGCAGGTCTGTATAGGTAAGTAAAGAGAGAGGGCCTCCAGCTAGGTAGAAGAAGGTAGGAATATAGGCCCCCCCAGCAGGGTGTAGTAGAATTAGGCCAACCCAGCAGGTGTAAGGTAGATATTAGGCCCTCACAGCAGGTGGAAGGTAGAATTAGGGCCCCCCAGCAGGTGTATGGTAGAAATTAGGAAGACCCATACCAGCAGAGTTTGTAGGATAGAATTTAGAGCCCCCGCCCAGCAACGGTGTAGGTAGAGAGTGTAGCGCGCCACCCAGCAGGTGTAAGAATAGAATTAATGAAGCCCCCAGGCAGGATGTGGGTAGGAAATATTAGGCCCCAGCAGGTGTAGGTACGAATAGGTATCCTACCTGGCATAGGATGTGGTAGGAATTAGACCACTCAGCAGAAGTGTAGGTAGTAGAAATTAGAGACCCCAGCAGGTGTAGGTAGAGAATTAGGGCCCCCACAGAGCAGGTGTGGAGATAGAATTAAAAATAAAAAAACGACAATCAACTCGCGATGATATCTGGCTACCCAGCCGCTAGTCGCTGATAATCCCGGGCTCCCTACTAAAAGAATTCGGGACGTGGCGTGGTCGTCAACCAGGACGCGCCGAAGCATGTATGAAGCTGTTCGCGCTCGCGCTAGTGGACTATGGGAGGCAACACATTCCTGACTGCTAAACTCTCATCAGAAGTAATCTGCAAGAGAGCGGAGCAGCCCCTTGACTTCTGCAGAAGCATCTAATCTGTAGTGCGTACGGGCTAGAGTCGCACATAACTGTTAGTACCAGCGCGCTCCATCCACCGAATTCGCTAAAGGTCCTAGGTCCTAGAGTACCTTAGGGTTTAAGGCATCGACTCTTGGGGGACCATATCTCGATCGACTGCGGCGGGGTAGCGGCATCGCCGGGGACGACTAGAGATGGGTGGAGGGAACACTGCAAGCGAGCGGGAGAGTGCAGAAGGGCGGACATCTTGAAAATATATGGGAGGACGAGTCTGTGAGAGTGAGCAGAGGGGCAGAACGTTCTGCTAGTTATATCATTGCTAGCAGTGTCCGCCATTCTGCCCACTCACAGGCACCTCCTATATATTGTGAAAATGTCCCCCATCAAGCAACTCTCCTGTGCGCTGCAAGAAGATGTGATCGCCCATACACTAGAATAACTGGATACTGCTGTTAGTAGTGCCTCGCAAAATGGACTTTCATATTAAGACTGGTCACTGCGACCACAGAGCAACCATATCCATCAATAGGAGGTGCTGTGAGCAGTGTGACAAGTTGATAGTAGAAGAAAAAAAAGGGCAGCGACACAGTAACTGACAAAGAGAACTGCGGCTATGCCAATGCAGGTGCGCATGGTGGCAGCGGCAGGTGCCGAGATAAAATCCTCGGTGGGACACGCGATGCGGCTCCAGATAGGGCCGTAGTTTTGAGGAACCCCTGCCTAATAAAGGATATAAGCTCAACCAATGAAATGAATATATGTACCTGACAGAATTAGAGTTGATTAAGTGCCTTTTATACTCAGATAAGTTCATTCATTTTCTGACCTATTAGCATCCTGTTTACGATAATTTCTGTGTTTTATGTACATCTGTAGATTTCAAACAGCTGGGCTTCAACGACAAAATTAAGCTGAGCATTTAGAACAAATATCAATTCATCCATTGATGTGTTTTTTATTGTTTTTGTAAGCGTTTTATTGTTTGCTGTAAGCTAATACAATGATATAAATGATGCAAATTCTAAACTTCCATGAAAAGTTCAGTTGTTATGAGAGTTGTATTGTGTAATCACGAGCACCATTTGGTATTTCTGTTCAATCTCCAGATTAATATCAGAATGAAGTCATCTTAATGAAGATAAATAAAGCGATTTTACTACTCATTTATCATGAGTTAGTGAATGACATTCTAGAGAAACGGATAATATATAGATATGAGATACCATATTGAGTGTATACTTCATTTGGATGCTACTGAATATCTAAAGATGCTTTATTTTTAATTCCTGCTATCATTTAGATTTGTGAAGGGGAAGTAAGAGGCTAAGAGATTATAATTTTTGTTTGGGCTTCTGCACATGGGGGCAGAAGTCGAGATCACTGCTCGTGTGATGGTTACACATACAGTATCTAACAATCTCAATTAGCAGTACGACAGAGCGTGGGAAAAGCCGTGGTATCTAGAAGAGTGTGCATCAAACATTGGCAACAACATACAGCAGTGGTGAATCCATACGTACAGAAAAGTGGTATGTATCATATTTCTCTCTTTTTTTTGGGGGGGAAGATGTGATGAAAGAAGATAAATGTCTTTTAAGATGACAGTGGCAGCATTTGCTCCAGTATAAGTAGTCTCCAGTGCTCATCAGCAATAGACTTACTGAACAATAGCAATGTAGACACTATTATCTACATGTATGTAGCAGTTTCTGCTTCTGGACGGTTCAGATCGTGTTAGTGATCTTTGCTTAGTGTTATAAGCCAGAAAAATGCTTCAAGTATGCACATAAGCAAAATCTTGGGGCTTCATGGGAATTTAGGATGGGATCATTTCCATTAGAAAGGAGTATTTTTGTTAAACCTTATATTTATCATATACTTTAAACAGTCCCATGCAAATCATAAAATGACATATAAAATGTGTCTTTTTCTAGCTGGGATTCAGTAAATAGAATTTAAAAGACTCCTTAATGGAAGAGGGCAGACTATCCTCAGTTTACTGAAGATTTTGATAAAACTTATCTTCTTGTACCTCATTGCAAATAGTAAAACAAAACAATAAAAGGTTATTGACAAAATGATCACTTTTATTGTTTTCTGGGCAAGGGTAGATAAGATTTAGACTAGACCAACAATAACAAGAAGCAATAACATGAAAGGCATTTAAATGTGGAGTAATATTTTCTGCAGGTGGGGAAAGGTGGGGGTTCTTCTAACGCTTTATCAGGTGCTGCTGGTAACACTTATATCTCTCAGGCCATGGTAGACCTGAAAGAATAACTGGCAAGCATCCTCCACTGCGTAATGATGCTATCAGGAGACTCACAAAGTGGAAGTCAGGGACACTAGAAGTCAGGAGAGTGTCAAATAAAGAAGAGAACTTTAAAAAAATGATACAAAAAAGAAAAAATCCCAACCATCCAATTAAAAAGAAAAAACAAAACGAACATTATAATCTCGTTGGAGATGTTACCCCAAATCCCCTCCCCCCCCCTTACCCTCCCTAACCTCATGTGTCTTCAACTGTCCGTGTGATTGATGTGATTGTTTGTCTCCATTCTGGTTGTGTTTGTATATTTCTGTTAAAATAGAAAAACGGTTTCTAGTTTAGATTTTGACCAAATTTTCACTCGCTGCCTTTTGGGTTAAAGTTTTTCTGCTTTCAAACCGATCATGCTGAAGAAATACTTGGACAACTTTTGTACTTTTTGAAATTAAGACAATCAGAATGCAGATGCTAGGGAAGAATTTAAACCGTGAGTTTTCTTTTTATAAGATGGTCTGTTATCTGTATGTCTATGATTATAAATGCCTAATCGTTTTGAGGTCACAGTAAAATGTAAATGGCTTTTATGTTTTACTTGCCTTATTGTTCTGTGGTAGTAGAGCACCAGGGTTATTAGGGTGCATTGAAGATTATTACTGGCAAAAGATTTTTGAGGCTATTTAAACATTTTTGTAGAATTTGGAATTTTAATGCATATCTATTAAAGGTTCTCGTTTTAAGGGGATTTTCTTATTTTTTGTGAGACTTTGTGAAATTACTTTATTGGATTTACCCTTAGGCATTACAGTTTTTGCATCCTGTGATTAAATTAACTGTCACTTTCATATGAAACCTAATAAACATATGTTTAAATAAAAAAATATATAATAGTTACATATTGCTTGTCGACAGAGGCGTAACATACAGCTTCTGGGCCCCAGTGTAAAATATATCTCGGGGCCCCCACCTAACTATATACCACTTATAATACTGGTATTTCCCTATGTTGTTGAGGGCCCTTTGGGCCCCCTCAGACTCAAAGCCCCGGTGGCGACTGCTACCTCTGCACTCCCTATAGCTACGCTCCTGCTTGTCGATATGTGAGAAAACTATTTTTTTATGGCAGTTAAAGGAAACTGGTCAGGTGGTTTATATGATTTGGGGATTTCTGAGCAAAAGGCTATGAATATACTAATAGGATTCGTTAAGTGACAGTGCAAGTCTTGCTTACCCCGCCACATACAGTGATTGTCACTTTACTCTGTACAGACACTGATGCAGAAAAAGCTGTCAATCACTGTATGTGGGTGGGGGTAAGCAGTGATTTTACTTTGTTTCATTTTTTCTCAGCTTTTTATTCAGAAATATTGCTTCAAATCATATTAACCTATATATCACATAGCTCGGTTTTTCTACCTCTATCACATCTTGTGACATAAAATCTGACAGGTTTCCTTTAATAAATCTCCTTTGGGCCAACCTGAATATTCCATAAAACTGTTAAAGTACTAACTTAGGCCAGACTTAAGACATCTGGCAAGGGTGCTCACTTTGGTTTTCTAGTTAGTATAATGCGCTTGAAAAAGAAGAGTCAAGACACATAGAAGAAATTTCTAGGGAATCTGCTTTTTCTCTAAAACAAAGCCCCAAACTGTTTTATTTTGGGTTCATACAAAAAGATATAAGGAGTAGAACCAATCAGTTGTTAACACATTAAAAACTGCCTAAGTGCAGGGGTCTTATAACAAAATGTATTAATCTAGAATGTAACGTTAAGATGAATAAACAAAATGTATTAACTTAGTTAGTTGTTGCAACCCCCAGCCTATGTTTACATGATTATAAGGGATTATTTCCAAATGCTTATGTGGAATTTTATTTACATAAAAATATAAGAAACGATAAACCACTCATAGAACATTAAATAGAAAAATACAGTACAGTAAATTAACTTTTTTTTATTTTTTACAAGGGGCATATGATGATGTACGCAAATTTGTTTTCTGGCAATGGTATTGCCACACCTACATAGCCCAACCTCCTTTTTTGGGCCCCGCAGCAGTACCAAGAAATGTTCACATATTTATACTTACCTCAGATTCATGTTTTCTCCCCAAAAAATATTCCCAAAAATTTAAAGTCAGAAAGAAAACAAAAAAAATGGGGTAGCAAAACTATTCTTATGGTCACTCACCAAAGAGGTAGATAAGCCACTTTTCCAACCTGTTTTTAAAGCAATTACTTTGGGGGAGTTTATAAATTTACTCAGTAAAAACAGTGAACAGTTAAACCCCCTTTGGTTCTAAATTTTTTTTTTGGGCAGATTGGGTAAAAAAGCAGCAACATTTGTGGGGGGTTAAATTGTATCTCCTCAATTAAAATTGTAGATTGTTTGTTAAAATTTTTCCTGATATGCCAAAAAAATTAGGTAGGAATTAGTGTTTGACGTTACGGGGTTCAAATCGGGCGATATCGATGTCCCCACCCTCGATAAGGTTTTTCGATAGTGAGCAGTCGTTTTGAGAAGACCCTTAAAGTCTATGGGGGAGCAAAAAAAACCTTTAATTTTTTACACCCCAAACAGGGCTGGAAAGCTGGAATTTAACAGCCCAACAGTCAAAGGATACCTGCAAAATCTTAGGCCAACCTTAGGTATAAAAGCCCCAGAAAAAAAATCAAAAAAATTCACTATCCCTTTTTTGTACCCCACATGACCCTTAAACCCTTTTCCCCCCAAAATTAAAAAAGTGCCAGAAGGGAGTATTATTTTTAACCATCATTTTTACTTGAACTGGACAAATTTAATATCCCGTCCCGGAATGCAGCATAGCCCCAAACCTGCATGCCCCCCCCCTTTAAAAGTTTCCGGAAAAAGGAGTCTTTCAACCCCCCCATTTTAGTTTCACTGGGAAATTGACATTCCCCGTCCCGGGGCCCCAGCAAAAACCCCAAAACCCGTATGACCCCAGATTAAAAAGTGCCGGAAAAAAAGGAGTCTTTCAACCACCATTTTAGTTTCACTGGAATTGGGGTATTCCTGTCCTGGGCCACAGATGAGCCCCAAAAACCCGCATGACCCCAGATTGAAAATGCCGGAAAAAAGGATCTTTTAAACCCCATTTTAAATTTCACTGGAACCCAACTATATCTGTCCTGTACCGCAGAAAGGACCCCTTTTAAACCCGTCTGACCCACGATTAAAAATGCCGGAAATAGGGGTCTTTCAACCACCATTTTTGTGAACTGGGCAAAGACTAGAATTTTTCCT
>JAODAL010063087.1:0-19413 GCA_025379985.1 Phyllomedusa bahiana
CTATTTCTGAGTACAGTAATGTAATGTGCACCGCAGTTATGTAACCCAGATAAACAGTGTACTTTGGTAAGTAATGTGTAGAGGCCCTGCAGTCCTAGTAACCCCAGAAAACACATTATCTTGAGAAAGTTAATGAGTAATGTCCCCTGCGCCCTATGAAACTATGATAACACAGTGTCCTTTGGTAAAGTAATGTAATAGATGCCCCCCTCAGCCCTATGTAACCCCGGAGAACACAGTGATAACTCTGGTAAGAAAGTGCGATGTCACCTGCAGTCCTATGCAAACACAGAAAAACCAAGTGTTAACTCTCTGATTACGATAATGTGTAGAGTCCCTGCAGTTATGTAACAGCCGAAACACAGTGAAAAATCTTGAGTAAGATATGTAGGGGATGTTCCTGCAGTCCTTGTAAACACAGAAAACCCGGATAACTCTTGAGTACAGTAATGGGTAGTGTACCTGAGTTATTAAAAAAAGATTCATAATTGTACGGGGTGGGGGGGGTAAAGCAGCCTGGCATTAAAAAAAAACCCCTCCTTTTCGGTATCTTGTTCCCCCTCCCATATCACAAGTTGTGTCCCCAGGCAACGTTTTGGCTATTTTCCCCCCATCATGAAGTTGTACATGGCCCATAAACGTGCCAAAAAAATGTAGAACATAAAAATTGACCCGGCCCCCCCCGACAATGTAAAATCCACTGCACCCCGATGTTGAGAGGGCCCAGCGATGAGTCAGGCTGGGGGTGGATTTAAAACAAAAGATGGGGGTGAAGATAAAATTTTTACAAAAAGCCCAAAAATGATACCTTGTGTCCCCAAAATTAAAAAAATTACACCTTCCCCCCATAAAAATAAAAAATTTATTTGTACCTCCATATTTTAATTACATGAAAGGGTATAAGGTTTTTGGTGGTAAAGAGAGTGGGGGGGTTTAAAGGTTTGGATTCTTGCATAGCCCGGGTGTCCGGGCGTGAGTATTTAAATTTAAAGGACTATTGAGGGTTTTAAAGTAATAAACCCTAAATGAAAGGATTAAAGGGTTTTGGTATTAGGGCACAAAGGGGGGTTAAAGAAAGATTTTTGGTTGTTTTGGAGTGAAGGGGAAAAGTAGTTTTTGGTTGTTAAACGTGCGGCATTAATTTAAGGTTTATGGTGAACTGGGGGATGGGGGTTAAAGTTGGCTTCAAGGTGCTTAGGGAATGAAGGGTGTAAGTAAGGATTTTGGGGGCCAGGACAGTGAAAGGGTTTCTGTAAGGTTGGTGGTCGGGGAGGAAGGGTTATGTAAAGGGTCCCTGGTGGGCTAGGGCAGTGGTTTTTATGTAATGATTGGTGGTTGGACAGTGAAAAGGGGTTACTGTAAGGATCCCTGGTGGCCCCGGGAAAGAAAGGGTTATGTAAGGTCCTGGTGGTTAGGGCAGTGAAGGGGTTATGTAAAGGTCCCCCGGTGGGTTTGGGGATGAAGGAGTTACGTAAAGGATCCCTGGTGGTCCGGAAGAAGGGTTACTGTAAGGATCCTGGTGGGGCTAGGGCATGAAAGGGGTTTTTTTAAGGATCCCCGGGGTTGGACAGTGAAGGAGTTACGTAAGGACCCCGGTGGTGGTTGAAGGGGGTTATGTGGATTGGTGGTTAGGGCAGTGGGAAAGGGGTTCTGTAAGGGTCTTGGTGGCTAGGCAATGAAGAGGTTACTGTAAGGGTTCCCGGGGGTCTGGGCAGTGAAGGGTTACTGTAGGATCCCTGGTGGTTAGGACAGTGGGAGTTCTGTAATGTCCCCGGTGGTCTGGGTAGTGAAGGGGTTTTTGTAAAAGGGCCTGGTGGTCTAGGGCAGTGAAGGGTTTTAAGGATCCTGGTGGTTAGGGCAGTGAAGGAGTTCTGTAAGGATCCCCCGGTGGTCCAGGGGGAAATAAGGGGTTTGTAAGGGTCCTGGTGGTTAGGCAGTAGGGTTCTGTAAGGATCCTGGGGTCTGGACGTGAAGGGTTAGTAAGGATTGGGGTCCCGGAATGAAGGGGTTATGTAAGGATCCCTGGTGGTTAGGGGATGAAGGGTTCTGTAAGGTTTTTGGGGTTAGGCAATTTAAGAGGTTCTGTAAAGGGTCCCCGGTGGCAGGGGTGAGGGTTACTGTTGGATCCCCGGGGGTTTTTGGACGTGAAGGAGTTACTGTAATGTCCTGGTGGTTGGGCAGTGAGGGTTATTGAAAGGGTTGGTGGTCTAGGGCGTGAAAGGGGTTTCTGTAAAGGATCCCCGGTGGTTGGGAGTGAAAGGGTTACTGTAAGGATCCGGTGGGTTGGGAAATGAAGGGGTTACTTTTTGTCCCCGGTGGCTAGGGCGTGAAGGGTTCGTAAAGGATCCTGGTGGGTTTGGGCGGAAGGTTTTTTGTAAGAAACCCCGGTGGTATGGCGGGGGGGGGTTACGTAAAGGGTCCCCGGTGGTCTTGGCGTGATGTAGTTACTGTAAAAGACCCTGGTGGTTAGGGCAGTTGGGTTATGTAGGGTTGGTGGTTTGGGAGTGAAGGGTTACTGTAAGGTCCTGGTTCTAGGAAGTGAAAAGGGTTATGAAGGATCCCCGGTGGTTGGGCGTGGGGTTTCTGTTTTATCCTGGGGTCTGGGCGTTTGGGTTCTGTTTGGGTCCCTGGTGGTTGGGCAGTTGGGGGTTTCGTAAGGTTTTTTGGTGGTTGGACGTGAAGGGTTACTTAAGGTCCTGGTGGTTGGGCAGTGGGAGTTATGTGGTTTTTGGTTAGGAAGTTTTGGGTTTACTGTAGGATCCTGGTGGTTGGGCGTGAAGGGGTTTTGTAAGGTCCTGGTGGTCAGGCAAAGAGGGGTTATGTAAGGATCCCCGGTGGTTAGGGGAGTGAAGGGTTTTTGTAAGGGTCCTGGTGGTTAGGGCGTGAAAGGGTTACGTAAGGTCCCCGGTGGTTAGGAAAGAAGGGTTTTAAAAGAGAATAGCTTAGGTTGATACACAAATGGACCAGCGAAGGGCTAGGTGAAAGTGAAATATAAAATCCCAAAATTTATTTGCCATAGGCAAAGTTGTAAAAGTCCATGAGAAGGGGGACAAAAAAAGAACCCCTGGCCAGACCAGAAATGCCCAGGTTTGGGACTCTTGCCTTTTCTTTGGCATAGTTAAAAGAACAATTTTTTAGTATTTATATTCAATTAAAAAATTAATTAATAAAATCTTCTTTACCCGTATGGATTTTTATAAAACTAGGAAGCCACGACATGTTGGGGGTCCGCAGCCCCGGGCCCGATGGGCCCGGGGGTTTATCACCCAAATGGCAAATCCGGCAAAGCGCATGTAAGAAATTTACCTTGCCCGGGAAGGGCAAAAAAGTGGACATGGCACTAATACAAAAAGTGGATTGAAAAAAGGGGACCCCAAAATCCCAAAAATGTGTTTAAAAGACAAGACCAGCAGGGAAATTACAAGTAAGCCAAATCTAATTTCTCTTTTAAAAAAAGAAACAATGAAAAAAATCCAAAACGGGCAAAGGGAAAGGGAAAACGGGTTTACAAGAAAAAAAGGGCCCCAAATTTGCATTTTATGTAATTTAATGCCTTGTATTTTAAATATTCCCGTCCAGGGTACCTAATAAGAACAATACCCCACAAGAAAATAAATTAGTAGTAACAAAAATTTTTTCTCTTTTAAATTTAACCCATTTGGAAAAGTTTTTTTATTTAAAGAGAAAATTTTCCCTTTGCTTTCTATCCCTAAATTCTTCCCCTTTAAAAACCCCCCTGCTGGCCTTTTTAAAAATTTTTCTCTATTCCAAAAATGTAAAGAACTCAATCATATTTTTTTTTTTCTATAAATGTTTTGCCACATTGATTTGGTAGTAAGGGTGTGGGGAGGGTTTTTTCATTAAAATGTTCTAAATTAAATTTTTACTTTTAGCCCTTTTTAAAAGTTGAAAAACCCAAAGTTTTCAGTATGTTACAAATTGGAATTTATTGCATTCCCCACACTGTGGTTTTTGCAAATTTAAAAAAATTGCTTAAAATTTTGAATTTTTTTCCCCTTTTGGATTTTGGAAATATTTACAAAGGGGTTGGGGATTTTAAACATTTTAAAATTGGGAGAGCCAAAATTTATAAAAACCGTTTGATGTAACCCCGTTTGTTTTGTTTTTTTTACAGAAACATGAGAGGATGGGTATTGCCCCAAAATTTTTGATTTTTTGGAAACAAAGTTAAGCCTGTGATAAAAAAATTTTTTTCCCAAAAACTCGTCCTCTTTTAACAGGGGAAAATTTAGCAGGTTGATTTTTACTTTTTTTTTTTTATGTTGGTTTAAAATTTAACACCAATTTTTTTTGGGGGGGTGGAAACAGTTCCCCTTTTCCCTTTGTTTTTGTTTTTTTTTGTTGAAAATCTAAATAAAGAAAAACTCATTGGGATTTTTGTGATAAATTTTTGAAAAGGGTTTACTAATGTCCAAATTTTGGTAGCCTTTTTATTTTTTTAGTTCCCTTTTTTATTTGTGTTCCCTGAGGTAAGACGGGTGGATCTGTGCAATTTCGTTTTGCACGAAAAATCTCTTTCCCCAGGATCGTTTGTGTGTATGGTGGATTTAAAGGGTTCTGTTAAAGCAATATTTGTATTTGCCCGGTTTAAAGGGGTTGCGATATGTTTCGATTTTTACTTCTATTTTCTTTCCTATAAGAACAATTCCCGAAAGGAAATTCAGAACCAGCCCCCGAAAAGTAATTTTTTAAAATTTAAAAAAATTGTGATTCAAAAAATTTCCCAAGGCAGGCACGGCAGATAATCTCCCCCCCAAAAAAAATAAGGAGGTCTCGATGTTTCTGCCGTACCATACCCGTGATGGGAAAATGGTTTTTCCCAAAGAAAAATATGAAAAAGTACTCCCACCATGACATTACCCCGATTTTTCCAATGAGGGCGAAATTTTCGCCCCCATTGACACCCCCGTGGCTGAAAAAAAATGTCCCATCAAAAAAAAAAAAAAGTTATGGTATTTTGGGAAAATTTGTTTTAAAGGACAGATGTATTGAATGAGTTTTGAAATAATTACTATATTGCCCTTTAGGGTGAAATTCTAAAGTAGGAATTTCTTTTTAATTTGGGGTGGAAAAAATTTTTAAAAAGGTTTAAAATACAAATTTCCAGGCCACTGTCGTTGCCAAAAATTTTTTCCCTTTTTAAATTTTTTGTAGGAATCTGCTTTTTTCTTAAGTATCCCGGGAAACCCTTTGTTCCAAATGGCTGTTGAAAACCCCCTCCAGCCACTGGCACAAAACGTTCCCCGGGGAAGGCCCCATGCCTTTATACAATCGGGGCTTTGGCTTTGGGGTTTTTTATTTTTATGGGACTTTTTGGAGTCCATATAGTTTTTTGGGGAATACAGGATGTTTAACTTAAAAAACTTTTTTTTTTTTCAGTTAAATTTTTTCCCAAATTAAGCCCTTCCCGTATAGTTGGTTTTAAATTCCCCCCGGGTATTAGAGGTTTGGATTACTAGAAAATTTGCGTTTGTAGTTTTTTTCCCCCAACATGGCAAATTTTGTGATCTATAATCGAGCGGTTCATAGCAAAAACGGCTCCCCCCTTTTTTTGCCCCTTTCCCTATTTTTCCATGATTTGGTTTTTAAAATCATTAGAGCCCCCTTTTTTTGAGACTGAGACAAAGAAAAAAGTGGGGGCGTGCCAGAGGGAACCCTTTTTCTTTTAAATTTTTTTAGTTTTCCCCTCAAACGCCATTTGAAACCTGTCCAAAGGATTTACGGCCCGGGTGGATTGGGGTAGAAAGTTGGATTTGGGAATTTTTAACCCCATTTTGTGGCCTCATGGGGGGAGTTGGTTTTTTCCTATTTAAATTTCCCCTTTAAATTTTTAAACGTTACTGTCCCCAAAAAAGGTTTAGATAAAATTTATTGTGTTTAATTGGTCCCCCTGTAGTTTTTTTTATCTCTACCTTTTCTTTAAAAAAATTTAGACGGGGAAATTTTTAAGTCCCGACCAAAAATTTTTTAATATCTTTCCACGTTGAAAAAAGTTTAAAAGTTTTCCTGTAAAGCAAAATTTTAAAATAGAGACAAAAACTTGTTTTTTTTCCCGTCTTTAAATTTTTTAATTTGGGCAGATTGAGAACACAACGGATGGGCACTGGATCCCTTGGAAATTTTTGTTCCGTGTGTTCCTGCGTTGATTTTGCTTAGTTTTTGCCCCCTCGGGCTGGGGGCGCCCCCAGTTTTTTTACCCTTTTTTTGGGCTTTTGCCCTTTTTTTATAAAAGATTGAAAGTTGTGGGGGTTTTTCGATGTATCAGTATTTTTTCATTATAAATCCCAAACCCAAAGGGTTTCCCAAAACTTTTAAATTTCCCGTTGGTTTGTCTGTTTTTAAAACTTTTTTTGATTTAGGTCCGGGGTTTTTTTTAAATCCCCTTTTTGTATTGTGCGCTGTCCACTTTAGCCCTTACCAGGCTAGTGTGAATTCTTAGCAGTGCGCATGCTCGGACTTCCCAAATTTTGGGTGAGGGACATCCGGTCATCTAAAACGGCTGCAGGTACGAACACAACATGTGCGTTCGGCGTTCCTATTGTTTTTTTGAAATTCCAAACAGGTAAAGAATGATTTTATGTAATTAAGTTTTAATTGGTGATAGTATATAGCTAAGAAAATGTGGTTCTGTTTACTATTCCTTGGTAAGGGCAAGATGTGCCCGAAACCGTCGGCGATTTCTGTGTCTAGGCGTCAGTGGTTTTTTTCTCTGTCACCCTGTCTCACGTGACTTTTACAACGTGCCTAGGGGCATGAAAAAATTTGGTTTTTTTAAATATTTTCACATTCACCTTATGCCGTCTTCGCTGGTCCATTTGTGTATCTGAACCTAAGCTGTTTATCCTGTGCAACTAGAGCAGGGACCGTGCGATATGGGCAAACTGCTACATTCCTGAACAAGGGAGGTGAGCTGACTCAATTATCTTCTGTTACTGTAAGAATCCCTGGTGGTCTAGGCAATGAAGGGGTTACTGTAAGGATTCCTGGTGGTCTAGGCAATGAAGGGGTTACTGTAAGGATCCCTGGTGGTCTAGGACAGTGAAGAGTTACTGTAAGGATCCCTGGTGGTCTAAGGCAGTGAAGGGTTACTGTAAGGATCCCCGGTGGTCTAGGGCAGTGAAGGGTTAGTGTAAGGATCCCTGGTGGTCTATGGCAGTGACAGGGTTACTGTAAGGATCCCTGGTGGTCTAGGGCAATGAAGGGGTTACTGTAAGGATCCCTGGTGGTCTCGGGCAGTGACGGGTTACTGTAAGGATCCCTGGTGGTCTAGGGCCGTGATGGTGTTACTGTAAGGATCCCTGGTGGTCTAGGGCAGTGAAGGGTTACTGTAAGGATCACTGGTGGTCTAGGGCAGTGATGTAGTTACTGTAATGATCCCTGGTGGTCTAGGGCAGTGAAGGGTTACTGTAAGGATCCCTGGTGGTCCAGGCAATGAAGGGTTACTGTAAGGATCCCTGGTGGTCTAGGGCAGTGAAGGGTTAGTGTAAGGATCCCTGGTGGTCTACGCAATGAAGGGGTTACTGTAATGATCCCTGGTGGTCTTGGCTATGAAGAGGTTACTGTAAGGATCCCTGGTGGTCTAGGGCAGTGAAGGGTTACTGTAAGGATCCCTGGTGGTCTAGGACAGTGAAGGAGTTACTGTAAGGATCCCTGGTGGTCTAGGACAGTGATGAAATTTTACTGTAAGGATCCCTGTGTCAGGGAAAGTGAAGGTTACTGTAAGGATCACTGTGGTTCTAGGGCAGTGAAGGTTCCCTGTAAGGGTCCCTAGGGCCTAGGGCAGTGAAGGGTTACTGTAAGGATCCCGGTTTGGTTTCCTAAGGCAGTGAAGGGTTACTGTAAGGATCCCCTTTGGCCCTAGGGCATGAAGGGTTAGTGTAAGGATCCCGGTGGTCTACGCAATAAAGAATTTACTGTAAGGATCCCTGTGGTCCAGGCAATGAAGGGGTTACTGTAAGGATCCCTGGTGGTCTAGGGGAATGAAGGGTGTAATGTAAGGATTTCTGGTGGCCTAGGACAGTGAAAGGGTTACTGTAAGGATCCCTGGTGGTCTAGGGCAGTGAAGGAGTTACTGTAAGGATCCCTGGTGGTCCAGGCAATGAAGGGTTACTGTAAGGAATCACTGGTGTCTAGGGCAGTAAAGGGGTTTAAACTGTAAGGGTCCCTAGTGGTCTAGGGCAGTGAAGGGTTACTGAAAAGGATCCCGATGGTCTAAGGCAGTGACGGGTTACTGTAAGGACCCCCGGTGGTCTAGGGCAGTGAAGGGGTAGTGTAAGGATCCCTGGGGGTCTACGCAATGAAAAAATTTACTGAAAAGGATCCCGGGGTCCAGGCAATGAAGAGGTTACTGTAAGGATCCCTGGTGGTCTAGGGCAGTGAAGGGGTTACTGTAATGATCCCTGGTGGTCTAGGGCAGTGATAGGGTTACTGTAAGGATCCCTGGTGGTCTAAGGCAGTGAAGGGGTTACTCCAACACATTCCTCATCTCTCTATGTTCCAGCTTTGTCCTGCCGTCACATCCGGTTTCCTTCCGGTATCATAGTGCCAAGTGCACGGAGAAAGACGGTGATCTCATCAGTCAGAGATGACTGTGCAGCTGCACCTGTAGGTCTGTACCTGTGCGACTGTTCTTGCATGGCTGTACTTGTAAGGTTGTACCAGGGTGGCTTTATCTGTATGAATGTATCTTGTGACAGAGCGATCCCCGATAGTCGCAGGTTTCTGCCACTAGAGGGTGTTAGGCTAGAGACATACTGCAGATGCGCCACTGAGGACCTGGTCTCAGTGGGGAAAAGTCTCCTATATTATGTCATTAATGATATAGTACTGACACTTACAGTAGTGGCTAGAATAGCTGCTAGGCGGCTATGTATGGGGTGGCTTTTTTGGGACAGCCATAGTGTTGGGTGGGTGGCTGTCCCCGCATTCCAGGCCAGGTTTTGGGTATGTCTCTGGAGACCGATTAAAGGCCTCCCATGCCAGGTGATGGGGGGGCGTGGTTGCTGCATGGCAGTGTGGAGCAGCAGTGGAGCTGAAGAGAGGCTCTTCCCCCATAGGCTTAGGAGAAGCCAGAACCCAGTCGGCAGCTGGGTAAGAGTATGTGTTTGTGGTGCTTCGGCGATAGGCCTTGACCATGCGTTAGAGAGGGACATGTTATGTTCAGTTAGTGGCTAGACGGCCTAGATGTTTATTTGTGTTTTGTGCTGTAACCTAAACCTCGCTTGTAGAGGAAATAAAGCTGGCCTGAAGCCTGAAAGAGAAGCCTGGTGTCAGTGTGACATATATTGGTGTGCCAGACCGCTTACCAAAGCGGCGATCCCGGAGCGAAGAAACCCCCAGGCTGAACCAAGATGGCGTCCGAAGACATGTGAGTGGTCACAATCTGTATTAGTGTTGAGCGATTACGTTGGCTATCGACATCGGTCGATGGTCGATAGTCGACCATCATCGACAAGATATTCGATGGTCGATGATAGATGATCTTAGATGACCATTAAAGTCTATGGGAGAGCAACAACACCTTCATTAATTACACCCAAACAAGGCTGGAGAAGCTGAATTAACATCCACAACAGTCAAATGGATACGTGCTACATCTTAGGCAACACACTTATGGTTATAAAAGTCACAGAAAAAAAGTCACAGACCATTAACTCTCCCTGTCTTGTACCACAGCCTGACCCTTAAACCTGCATCACCCACAAATTAAAAAGTGCCGGAAAAAGGAGTCTTTCAACCACCATTTTAGTTTCACTGGACATTGACTATACCTGTCCTGGGCCACAGCATGAGCCCCAAACCTGCATGACCCCCACATTTAAAAAGTGCCGGAAAAAGGAGTCTTTCAACCACCATTTTAGTTTCACTGGACATTGACTATACCTGTCCTGGGTAGCGCTTGCCCCTCCGTATGAGTGCGGACCAATTGAGCTTCACTTGGAAATACTGGTGGTTAACGCTCCTGTTACACCCAGGTGCCCTTTTTCTTGGCATTCTTTTTCTCATTTTACTCAATGTGCTGGAGGAAATGGTCTCTGTACTTTGTTCTCTGTCCGTGCAGGGCCGTCTCTTCCATTGGGCCAGGTAGGCCACTGCCCGGGGGCCCCACGATCTCAGGGGGCCCTCCCGGGCAGCCGCCTACCCTGCCCAGTGGAGCGACAGCCAGGCTTTGCCCGGGGGCAGCCGGGATTCGGGCCGCAGCGCCGGCTCGGTGCGTCGCCGGAGGTGGCGGGGGTTTCCCCCTGGCGGGCCCCGAGCACCGGCGCCGCTCTGTGGCCCCCTCATCACACGGCTGCATGGCCGGGTCACAGACCCAGCCATGCAGCCATCACGGCCGCCGCCTGCACTGCGCGGTGCGGGCAGCAGCCGAGGCTGAACATCTGGGATCTTCTGATCCCGTCTGTTCAGCTCCCAGGAGGCCGCGGGGCAGGTGCGCGATGTGATGACGTCATCGCGCGCCCGCTCCGTGGCCCCGCACTCTGCTGTGAGCGGCCACCGCTCCGGACGGACGTGGAGAAGAGGAGGGAAATCAGGTGAGTAACATTTTTATTTATTTATTTTTTTAAACTACTGCCCTGCCTACCAATATACTGCCCCTGCCACCAATATACTGCCCTGCCACCAATATACTGCCCTGCCACCAATATACTGCCCCTGCCACCAATATACTGCCCCTGCCACCAATATACTGCCCCTGCCACCTATATACTGCCCCTGCCACCAATATACTGCCCCTGCCACCAATATACTGCCCCTGCCACCAATATGCTGCCCTGCCACAATATACTGCCCTGCCACAATATACTGCCCCTGCCACCAATATACTGCCCTGCTGCCCTGCCACCAATATACTGCCCCTGCCACCAATATACTGCCCCTGCCACCAATATACTGCCCTGCCACCTATATACTGCCCCTGCCACCAATATACTGCCCCTGCCACCAATATACTGCCCCTGCCACCAATATACTGCCCCTGCCACCAATATACTGCCCTGCCACCTATATACTGCCCTGCCACCAATATACTGCCCCTGCCACCAATATACTGCCCCTGCCACCAATATACTGCCCTGCCACCTATATACTGCCCTGCCACCAATATACTGCCCCTGCCACCAATATACTGCCCCTGCCACCTATATACTGCCCTGCCACCAATATACTGCCCTGCCACCAATATACTGCCCCTGCCACCTATATACTGCCCCTGCCACCTATATACTGCCCCTGCCACCAATATACTGCCCCTGCCACCTATATACTGCCCCTGCCACCAATATACTGCCCTGCCACCTATATACTGCCCCTGCCACCTATATACTGCCCCTGCCACCTATATACTGCCCTGCCACCAATATACTGCCCTGCCACCAATATACTGCCCTGCCACCAATATACTGCCCCTGCCACCAATATACTGCCCTGCCACCTATGTACTGCCCTGCCACCAATATACTGCCCTGCCACCAATATACTGCCCCTGCCACCAATATACTGCCCTGCCACCAATATACTGCCCTGCCACCAATATACTGCCCCTGCCACCAATATACTGCCCTGCCACCAATATACTGCCCCTGCCACCAATATACTGCCCCTGCCACCAATATACGGCCCTGCCACCAAAATACTGGCCCTGCCACCAATATACTGGCCCTGCCACCAATATACTGCCCCTGCCACCAATATACTGCCCTGCCACCAATATACTGCCCCTGCCACCAATATACTGCCCTGCCACCAATATACTGCCCCTGCCACCTATGTACTGCCCTGCCACCTATGTACTGCCCTGCCTGCCACCTATATACTGCCCTGCCTGGCTATATACTGCCCTGCCTACCACCTATATACTGCCCTGCCTACCACCTATATACTGCCCTGCCTGGCTATATACTGCCCTGCCTACCAATATACTGCCCTGCCTACCAATATACTGCCCTGCCTGCCCTAATTACTGGCCCTGCCTGCCCTACACTCTACAGGGGGGCTATAAACCTACCTACAGGGGACAGCATATCTACCTACAGTGGGCATGTAAACCTACCTACCTAATGGTGGCCAGCATTACTACCTACTTACTAGATGTGGGGCGCCCATAACTGAGGTAGGAATCGGTAGCGAAGTGCTGATAAAGTGAGGATTCTGAGATGTTTGTGTGTTACATTCTGCAGGGACGAGTTGTGGCCGGGAGAAGTCGTCATGGTGGTCTAGACGGAAGGAGAGGAAAAGGGAAAAAGAACGATTCAGAGAACGACTCAGAGAGGACGTCTCCGGTGAGTCCCTGGTGTCAGGGGTTATTTTGCTATTATATTCCATCAGTGCTAAAGTCTCTGGCATGTAATGGTGACCAGAGCTGGTAATGTTTATATTTGTTTCTTTGAGTAGTGTTGTTTTTTTTTATGGAGGGGGCGGGGGGGGGGGGGGGCAGGCCCAGGCCCAGTCCCAGGCCGAGTGCACCTCTCTGCCCAGGGGCCCATAGTGCTGTTAAGACGGCCCTGTGTCCGTGCTCCATACTCCATGTCCTCTGAATAACCTACATCTGGTCAAGTTTACCTGTACCTCCCTTGTACAATTCAGAGGAATTTTTTTAACAGCTATTTTGTACATGCAAGTTTTTTAGTAGTTTAATTCTAGAAAACCATTTTAAAATAGGATGGAATCCCACCATGTCTTTGTTTCTCTTTTTTCATTGTATTAAATGGGTTGTCTCAATACAGGGATTGATAGCTATTTAAAGATCTTGCAAAAACAAGTCATTTTGCAATATGTGTCCATTAACAGTGTCCTACCTATTCCTGTTTCTGACAGCACCATCACCCTTGAGCCACTCTTGACAATTGTGAAGAACAAATGTCTGTTAGAAACAACTTTTTTTAGAATAGGACCTGTATTATATCTTAATGTCACAGAAAAATGCTCCCAAAATTTACAACCATGACCCTTGAGCCACTTTGGTCAATTGTGAATAACAAATGTCTGTTAGAAACAACATTTTTTTATAATGGGACCTGTAGTATTGCGGCATTTCAAAGCAGCATGGCCCAAAAAATTATAAAAAATGACTTCTCAGCCACTGTTAAAAATTGTGAGGGAGAAATGGCACTCAAAAGCCACATTTCTGTTCCAAAGGACCATAATTATAGCTGTATCTCACAGCAACATGACCCCAAAACCATTGACAATGTGAAAACTTCTAAAGATAAAGGGCCACATGTATGAGTCCCGCCGGGTCGGGGCACACCTTTCCGCCAGTTTTCCGGCGGAATCTGCGCCTGATTTGTGTCGGGGCCGGGGCGCGCTCATACATACAATGTAAAGTCCGCCGCGCCTCACCTGTGTTTTAGGCGCAGTGCGGGACTTTGGCGCAGTGCAGCGCTGCGCCTATGATTCGGCACCGGAGGTAGTGCGGTCATACATGCGGGGAAAAGTACGCCGCGCCTCACCTGTGTTTTAGGCGCAGAGCGGGACTATTGCACAGTGCGGGGCTGCGCCTATGATTCGCCGCCGGAGGTAGCGCACTCATACATGCGGGGAAAAGTTCCCTGCGCCTCGCCAGTGTGTGTGGGGCACAGTGCTGGGACATGGGCGCAGTGCGGGACTTAGGCGCCGTGCGGGGCTGCGCCGAAAAACAGTTCCGATGCGAGACAGGCTGGAACAGCGAGAAATCATTCCAGATGTCGGTGCGGAGTATGAATCAAAAATCGCCTTTATAAAGGCGGAAAACATTCTCAGGAAAAGAGCTGAAACCTAAAAAATACATAAAACAAAATCACTTTCCAATATCCTAATTCAAGAATTAGGATATTGGAAATTGCCGGGAAATACAGTAATTCAAATTCAGAAAGCTATTCTCATTGGTCGGCATAAACCATTAAAACCTATGGGGAAGTTTAGACCAATCAGAATCCACGGCGGGACAGTTCAAAATACAGTAAAAATGCAGAAACGAGCTGATTGGTTGAAGCGGCAGGGGCTCGTCCAGCTTAGCCAATCAGAGCGCGAGGTACTTACTCTCATCGAGTTCTAGGGGGACAAGACATGCTGAGCGCGCTCTGTGATTGGCTAAGTTAAAAGAGGAGCCGTTATTTGGACCAATGGGAGAGCGAGCGACGCTCCTATGGGTTTTCTAATGCAATCTGAAATCAAACTGTACACGGCCGAAATCAAATTATAACACTACAGAAGTGGTCCCGATGTGTATATAAAACGAATGATAATATGGGTGTAACGAAAAAAATATTAAATCAATAAAATCCTGTTTATTTCTTTATTTTCGTTAGCCAAGGATCAATAGTATGGGTGCAACGAAAATAAAGAAATAAACAGGATTTTATTGATTTAATATTTTTTTTCCGTTACCCCCATATTATTATTCATTTAATATACACATCGGGACAACTTCTGTAGTGTGATAATTTGATTTCGGCCGTGTACAGTTTGATCAACAGATGTCTCCAGTTGATCAATCAGCAAGGTCTCCATTTTACTCTCTATTTGGGTGGGTGGAAGGAAAGTGCTGAGTTTTGTTTTGTACCGGGGATCCAGGAGGGTGGCCACCCAGTAACTGTTGTTCATTTTGATGGCCTTAATGCGAGGATCATGTTGGAGGAAATGGAGCATCCAAGCACTCATGTGAGAGATGGAGCCTTGAGTTCCCAAGCCTCTGGGTTGAGGGGCACTAGCAAACTCATCTTCCTCATCTGCCTCAAATTCACGCCAACCTCTTTCCAAGGCAGGGACGTCGGTAACATCGGTGTCTAGGAATACCTCCTCCTCCTCCTCCTCCGCTGCCTCCGGCACAGCTTCAACACAGCCCTGACTTGCCTGAGATGATGCACCCTGAGAGCTGATGCGCCACCTTGCACTAGCCCTGGACCCCGAACCACTGCCTAATGAAGACCGATGAAATTGTGAAACTGTGGGCCTTGTGGATTTGACGGAGAGAAAGGCTCCGTGTCCGCATCTGTGTCTGTCTCCTCCTCCGTCGCTGGTGGGACCTGTTGTTTCAGAGTGTCCAAAGATCGTTCCAGAACTAAGATCTTTAGAAATTTCTGGACGACAAGGTTCATGACATGTGCCAGTCAGGGATGTGCTCCAGCCTACCGATCTTAAGGGCGGCCAGCAGATTTCGCCCATTAGTCGCACACCACCTTGCCTGGCACAAGGTTCTTGTCACCCAGCCAGCGCTCGGTCTCGTTGCTTAGAGCCGTCCACAGCTCCTGACCTGTGTGTGGACGGTCTCCAAGGCAGATTAATTTCAACACGGCCTGGTGTCTCTGGGCACGTGATGCCACCAGAGGACCGTGGGGGAAAGAGCCCTGCACCATCCCTGCGGTTTTGAAGTGCGTGCGCCGCGCCTGAGAGCCACCGTCACCCCCAGAGACATCCACCCAGCTCACCCAGTGAGCTGTCACAGAGAAAAGCGGCCTTGGCCGGTGCTTAGTAGTCCATGTGTCGGTGGTCAGATGGACTTTTCCGGACACAGATGCAGACAACGCGCTTGAAATTTTAGATGACACGTGGCTGGCCAGGCAGGGACGGCTTTTCTGGTAAAGAAATGCCTGCTCGGAAATCTGGTATTGGGGGCAGCGAGGGCCATGACGTGGCGGAACCCATCTGTGTCCACCAGACGGAAAGGCAACATTTCCAAGGCCAAAAGCCTGGCAATGCCGACATTCGGGCTTTTGGCTTTGGGATGGTTTGGGTTAAAGTGTTACTTCTGCCCCCAAACCTGGTAGACAGAAGGCTGGCTGCTAGACTGGCCGCTGTACGGCGTGCAGGTCGTCAAACTGGCGGAAGGAGAAGGGGTAGGATGGGTCTCTGGTGGTGCTGGTGGTACTCGGGCGACGGTGAGGCTGAAGCGGAGGCTGATCCCTGATCATGACTCTGAGAGACAGGGGCAGCTGAGGAACGCTTGGTGGTGGCGGAGGAGGAGAGGCGGAGACAGATGGTGTGACAGTGGTTGGAGGCCCAGCGTCGGTCTGGCCTTTTTGGCCAAGTGTTCCCTCCATTTCAACTCATGCATTCGCTGCATGGGACTAGACATGTTGGTGGTGGTTAAACACTTAAGGTTCTTGCCTCTACTTATGCGTTTACGGCAAAGGCGGCATATGACATCGCTGGTGAATCAGAGGCTTGCTCAAAGAAGGGCTAGGTTTGAGAGGTCCTGGACCTTTTTGACGGCGATAAGCGAGGAGCGGGGTTTGCGCTGACCGTGGCTGGCGGAATCATATCAGAGGACTTCTGCGACCGCTCTCTCCCTTTTTGTGGCGGGACCCGTATTGACACTACCCCATCGTCTTCCTCCTCGTCCACTAATGAAGCGCTCACAAGCAAATTCTGCGGAAAAGACCAGGATGGATCAGACATGTCGTCTTCATCATCATCATCAACACAGGTGACTTGGTCGTCCTGACTTTCTGCATCTAGAAGCTGCGGGCTACAAGCAAGAGAGCCTGCAAGGCGTTGCCGACCGCCCGGCATTTTTGCCGATTGACCGGCTTCCTTCTCCTCCTCTGATGGCATCAGTAACTGGGCGTCAGAGCAGACAAAATCATCCTCTGTGGCCTCTTGATCTTTTAACATGCCTTCTGACCCCAACCGCATTTTGTCCTCAAAGAGGTCTTCAGAAAATGGATTATCCACAGTGGTGGGTACACGAGTTGACATTTGGGCTGCTTCATGTTGGACGGATGCTGATGATGCTGATGACGACATTTGTGGCCGTGACTGCGAGGACGAGGAGGTAAGACTGCTAGATGCAGGTTGCATTAACCACAGATTGGCGACGATGTTCGTTACTTAGATTCACAGGGCCCTGACCCAGAGATGACAGGCCTGACGGTCCTGCAACTGACGATCCGCTGGCATGCGTGTTGTCGCCAGCACTGGAAGGAGCACCTTCTCTCGTACCTCTACCTCCATTTTCTACCCCCTCTTTGCTCGCTTACCACCTGCATTTCGCTCCATGTTCAGAAATATAAAAATTTGAGAAGGTATGGAATAGTTTTGGAAAGTCTCTTATTAAAAGACGGCAAATCACAGCTATTCTCAAATCCCTCTAATCAAAACAAAATTGCTGGATTCAAATTTAACTGCAAGGTGTCTCTATCAACAAAGCTGTAGTGCGCCAAAGTCAAAAAACACGTATCTGAAATGTATACAGATAATAAAAGCTATTTTTGGCACCTATCAATTCACCTGTAGTTACTACACAATTGCTGGATTCAAATTTAACTGCAAGGTGGCTCTATCAACAAATCTGGACTGGGCAAAAGTGCAAAAAAACACGTATCTGTAATGTATTTGGATAATAAAAGGTATTTTTGGCACCTATCAATTCATCTGTGGTGACTAAAAAATTGCAGTATTCACATTTAAGTGCAAGGTGCCACAATGAACAAAGCTGGCCTCTGCCAAAGTGAAAAAAAAACTATCGAAATGTAAATTCGGGTAATACAAGGATTTTTGGCACCACAAACCCGTGCGACTACAAAATTTCTGGGGTTTTTAAATTTTAAATGCAGGTGGTTTTATCAAAAAAGTGTCATGGTAAAATTGAAAATAACACTATCTGAAAGTATACTGATAATAAAATGGAGTTTTGCACTAACAAAGAGACCTGCAGTTACTAGAAATAGTGTATCCAAAATTTTAAAATTTTAGGGGTGCCCAATATCCAGGAAATATTTCAATACAAACTGTTAATAATAAAGCTATTTCAGTACAATGTCACACTAATCTTGGAACTTTATCCAGTGTTTTTTAAGATAGAGCTTTTCTGTGTTCGCCCCCCCCCGGGGCCCCCCCCCCCCCCTCCCCCCCCCCTCCTTGACTTTTACAAAACGGTAGATGCTGCTTTAAAAATTCTCTACCTAACTAAAAAAATCTTTTCCCAACTCAATCTAACTAAGTTGTAAGGAACAGTAAAAGTAAAGGTTTCTTTTTGTCCGAAATAGACTAATTTCGCTGAGCTTTTGGCCCAGGGAGAGCGCAGGGCCTATTTTCCAAAAGAACGCTGAAACACTGAGCTGAACACGAAACGCTTTTTTTTATGTAATAACAGGGCAATTTTATTTTTTCCCCAAACCAAACCAACACACCCATCATGACGTCGCACACACATCTCCCCCCCTGCTCTATCGTAATCTGATTTGCTGGCCCCCAAAATGACAGGAAGCGCTGAAAATGGTGCGATCTTAAAAGATATGCACAATTTTAACCTAAATTATTGCGTGATCGAAAAAAAACGATTAACATAAAAAAAGTGCCGATTCAAAATTTGGGCGAAATAATTTGCTCAACCCTAATCTGTTTTGCTGTATCTGTAGGCTGTATCTGTATGGCTTACTGTAAGGCTGTATCTGTAAATGTACCTGTATGGGTTACCTGTATGGCGGTTTCCTGTATGGCTGTACCTTATGGCTGTACCTTATAATGATCGTATGGCTGTACCGTAAAAAATTATCTTTATGGGTATCCTTTATGGCGTACCCTTTTGAATGTTCGTATGGCTGACTGTATGAATGTACCTGTATGGCTGTATCTTATGGGTTATCTGTATGGGTTACCTTTGCTGTACGTATGGCTTATCTGTATGGCGGACCGTAGAATGTATCTGTATGGGGTTCTTATAATGTACCGTAAAAGGCTGTATTGTAAAGGGGTACCTGTATGGGTGTATCTTTATGGCTGTATTGTATGGCTATACCTGTTGGGGTACCTGTATGGCGTATCGTTTGGGTGTACTGTATGGGTGTACCGAGGCTGTACTGTATGGGTGTATCTGTTGGCTTTATCTGTATGGGGGTGTACCTGTATGAATGATCTTATGGCTGTACCTGTATGAATTACTGTATGGCTATAACCCGTATGGCTTACGTATGGCGTACCTGTTGGCTTTACCTTTGGTTTTTTCGGGGTACTAAGGGGGTAAAGGGGGCTTACTGTATGGCGTACCTGTATGGTGTATCTGTAGGCTGTACCGTAGGCGACTGTATGGTGACCTGTATGGGTGTACTGTTTTGCTTTTACTGTATGGCTGACCTTTTGGTTTTTCTGTAGGGGTACCCGTATGGCTGTATTGTATGGCTGTACCTGATGGCTGTACCCCGTATGGCTGAACTTATTTCTGTATCTGATTCTATACCTGTATGGCTGTACTTATGGTACCTTATGGCTGTATCTGTATGGGTGTAATCTTTTTTGGCTTTTTACCTGTAAAAGGCTGTATCTTATGAAGTACCTGTATGGGGTATCTGTATGGGGTGTATCTTATGGTTATCTGTATGGGTTAACTGTAAGGTGTTTTATGTGTACCTGTATGGCTGTATTTGTATGGCTATACCTGTATGGCTGTACTGTATGTTACCTGTAGGCTGTATCTGT